>JAOTQR010074010.1:0-13107 GCA_025774065.1 Solanum ossicruentum | reverse complement strand
CGAAAATGCTGACTTCGCTATTGTGTCAAGACCTTCTTTGCTGAATTCATCTTCGACATGCACTAAAACAACAGACGCCCTCACATCTCATAAAAGGGACAGAAGCAGAAAAATGAATTACCATTCTATGATGGTACATATATATACACACACACACACATATATATATATATATATATATATATATATATATGTATGGACGTGAACAATATGGTTATCTCCCAGTACCAGGAAAAAGCAAAACTTTTTGAATTAAATGGCACCAACTTTTTTGAAAAAGACATATATAAACACCAGAGAACAAGAAACACTAATTGCATTCATGAGAAGGAAATTCGTCCACATCCAAAAAGTAACGACTCAGTACACATGAAAGACGTGAGCCAGCCAAAGCCTTTAATTTTTCATTTTGACACTTATGATCTCAAGAAGTTTGGTTTAATTCATGTGCATGTATGTATTGTGTCAATCTAAAAATTATATATAAATATGATTTGTAATTAAAACAAATATAATATTCATATAAATAATATTAATTTCATGCAATAATTTAATCTGTTATGAATGGACAAAAATGAAAAAAATCAATTCAATTACTTATAATATAGAGATATGTTAATAGTTTATGGATACATAAAGTAATAATTTGAGGTTGAATAGTTAGGAGTTAAATAATTAATTAATTAAAAATTTAATTTTAAAAAAGACTCATAAATATAAAATGAGTAGTTTAATGTTTCCAATGTAATTTTAATTACTTTCTTTCTTTTTAAATTTTACCATATTGCATACTTTTATTAACAAAATACTCGATAATCAAAATTTTAATTAACTTCAAAGTCTTAAATATTAGAAATAATATTATTTTTCCTTTTCCTTTGTAGCCTAGAGAATTATTTATATAGAATAGTCCTAAATGAAGAGTGAATTCTAAATATAAAAAGTGGAATCTCACAAATGGAGGGTAAAACGTATGCAGACCTTACCATTACCTCATATAGATAGAAAGAATGTTTTCGAAAAGCTTTCGTCTAAAAAATCAAGCTACAAATACTAGATATGAAAAAAAAAAAAAGAAAAAATACTAAATTAACAAAAATAGTGGAAAGACGATTTGTCTAAACAAAGTATTTTGATGAAAAACAAAAAGTTGAAATAACATTTCTAAGAGTCACACACTTTTAATATAATATAGATATAAATTATAAATACGTTCCATTTTAACTTTAAAAATTTTCATATATCATTTAAAACAAAATACAGGATGACATACCGGAGAGATTACTCATGAATGAATCTACAGCCGGTGGATGAGGGTTTCCTGAAAATTAAGTCCGGTAACTTTTCTTCAAGCCCTATAATTATATTAAAAATTCTTTTAAATATATAACTATACGAAGACGCTAGCATGCTTGAGTTCAAATTCCCTGAAGATCAATTTCCACTTAAACACATTTTGTTTATTCATAAACTTAAAATTCTAGATTTCCCTTTGAGATTACGCACTTAAAAGGTTTTTTTTTAACAATATTTTTTTATAGGGACAAAATGACAAATTTTGATATATCTCTATATAATAGAGGAATAATTCAATATTTGGGGTGTAAAAAAATCGAATCGATCGATAAATCGAATCGATAAAAATATTGATTTATTGTTATTGGGTTATTAGGTTATCGAGTTTTTAATGGTTTCAAAAAAAATTATTGGGTTATTAATTCGATATCGATTTTTACTATTAAATTATTGGATAAACCGATAACCCAATAAGATTATAATAATTTACTATTTTACCCCTTCATAAATATTAAATATTAGTAATTTAATAATAACAGGACACTCTTTCATTACTTTACTTATTTTAATCTTTACGGTACTTAAGTGACTTGATTCTTCTCTCATTTGATTTCTCCATGATTCGAGGCCCGTTAATGGCGTTTTTCTCAAACGTAGGATGATTTTGACCTCCTTAAGCCATATATTGATCTCTCTATGGGATATTTGAAATGTCTTTTCAAGGAATTATAATACCCTTTGTTGACACCCAATTTTTACCCTCCATAGTATAAATCAATTACCGAGCTTCTTCAATTTTCTGAAATGATAATCTTCGAAAAAATGCATATTTTTAAGTTATTCAAAATATTAATCTTTAAAATAAAAAAAAGAAAAAAAGTTTAAAAATAGGCGCATGGGGGCCACGCGCCCCCAATTCCCATATTTCCCTTTCCTTCTCCACACTCACAGTCCAATTTCCCCTTCCCCATTCTTCTTCTTCTTCACTGAAAAAGCCAGAAAATCAGGACCCCAAATCAACGAAAATCCAACAAGCCCCGCTCCCCCCCACGATCCATTGTCCCTCACGCATGCTCTTTTGCCAGAAAATCCGCTCCCTCAGATCTTTTGCCCTAATTTCTAGCTATTTAATCCCCTCTTCTTCTTCATTTGAAGGGGGCGACGGACGAGTTCAAAAACACCCTAGTAAAGGCGGCAATCGATAATCTGAAAAACCTTAGAAAAAGCTTAGAGAAGTCATCGACAATCTGCAAACTCAACTGATTTGAGGATTGTTTTTTTTTAATTTCTGAAATCCTGAACTCCAATCCATTACTACAGTCGTGAAGCTTGAATATCTAGCTTTGGAGTCTGAAAATCCATCAATAAGTCCCTGTTGTGTGGTATCGAAGCTTCATCAAGCTCGCCGCCGTCCTCAGTTCGTTGCTCCGACAAAGGTAATATTCGAATCTCGTTGTTGGTTTTGTGATTTTGTTCATGTCTTATCTCCAAATATGAATGTTGAAGCTATGTTTGCACTCAGCTAATTTCAACTGAAGATGTTCTGATAAAACAAGAATATGTTGTGGGTTGTTGTTATTAATCGTATGATGTTGTAGTTGGTTTCGAGGTCTCAAAATAGTGCATTTCTACCGCTTTATGATTTGAAAACTAGTTCTTCAACACAAGTTTTGATTTTTGTTGAAAATAGCTTCAAACTATGAGCATCTACTATACAATTTCGTCTCCATTTTATCTCTGTTTTAGCCTTCCTCTATTGAAGTAGTTGCTACTTTTGATTTTTTTTATTGTCTGAATATAAAACTGGTGGTATGTCTGTTGTAGGTTCAGTGTTTGGGTGTTGTAATTATCCATGCTATTTATTGCCCAAGAATTAGACCATTGTAGAAATGATATTACCTCTATAATACATGCTCTGATGTGAAAGATTTAATTTGTTTTAGTCAGTTTTGATAATGGTTCTATTTCCCTGTGGCGCCATTAGTTTTTTTTTGTTCGTAAATATGACCTACTTAGCAGGCTATTGAGGTCATCTGCCTTTGCTTCTACTGGTTATGCTTAGAATTTGAGTTCTTTGATCTTAGATAATAACATACATGTCTTTATTACATCGAAATTGTTGAGAAGTGTTGAAATCATGTTTCTGTCCTCTGATTGTGTCTTGTGATTAGAGTTAACTGTTGTTGGTGTAATGTAATTATGTAGCTCTAAGCCATGTTAAATTGAGTTCTCATTTTGTTTTAATACACTGAGGATACTTCTGTCCATTTGAATTCTGGTTCTGCTCCATCATCAAAATGTTTTGTAATACTACTCAATGCTTCCATAAGATAAGCATTATTTTATCTCAAATATCATAAGATAGTTATACATGTATTGGGTTGTTTTTATTGTACTAGCTCCTCGTGAATGTCTGGAAATGTTGAAAATCTGTGTAATCTTAGTGTTACTGTTTTGATTCATGTCATAGGATGTAGTTTGTGGTGTTAACAGTGTGCTACTGATTGTTTCTTAGCTTCTTGGTGTAAGGTTACTATATGTATGTGTTAAACATCAGTGTTTTGTTTCTTGATTTGCTGACTGAAGGACACACACAATTATGTTTCTCTGCTTGGGCTTTCTCATATCATATTTTATTTATTTATTGTTGGGACCAAAACAGTATGTTATGGCTTTAAAAAGCTATAGATTGTACCTTGGTTCTGTTCTGGTGTGAAATCTAGGGTCTCAATAAGTAAGCCTATCCCACTGCTATATGATGTTTGGTGATTCATTTTGAGTTCAAGACTGTTATGGGTTTATATGGTCCTGCTACTGCTTTTGGAGTTAAATGTCTTGCTTGTCATTTTGTTTCATGAGAGTCGGTATAGTTGTTTGCTAGTATTATTTTTGAGTCTTTCACTAATCCTTAATCTTATATTTCTTCGCATGAACGATGCTCCGAGCCTATGTTGGACTCCCCATTCTGCATTCCTTGGGCCATAGAGGCCCAAAGCTCATCTTCTCTGAGTCAACCCAATTCTCAGGAGAAAGAAGAAGTTACACAGATCCCGTGAAGCAAGAACTGCATTATATATACATGTGTATATACAACAACACAAGTAAAAGACCCAAAATCACTTCAACTCTTTTCTTCTATTTCAGTTTTGTTTATATATTTGTATATTGTTTGGATGCTAACATTTTGTATACTGTTGGTTGCAATCTAATTAAATTCCCACCATATCAAAACCGTTTATGTTATTTTTATTTAACTTTTTATTTTATCTTCAAAAGTGTTTGCATAAAAAATAAAAATAATAAATAAAAAATAAAAATAAAAAAATAAAATAAGAAGAAAAAAATAAAATATGTTTTCACATTTTACTTCAAATTTTCAAACCTAGTCAATTTCCAAGTCTAGTCAATTGCTTCTGGTTTAGTTGAGTCTAGTCCAATTTTTTCAAGTCTAGTCAAATCCTTTCAAGTTTAGTCAAAGTCTTTCAAAATTAATCAATTTCAAAATCAGTCAACTTTTTTTTTCAAGTCAAATCAAATGTTAGTCAAATCTCTTAATCGTCGGATAACCGCATTTAGCGGCCATTTCAAGTGCGTAAAACCTTCTTGAAGTGGAAATATGAACCCGAACCTTTCTCAGAATTTTAAAAAGATTTTTCTGTTAGGTCTTTTTAAATATTTTATCGATTTCCTAATTATCCTTAAAATTAGGTGGTAACTCTGTTTTCTTTCAAATTTTGAAAATTGGTTTTCTTAAATTAATTGAATTTTAAACCGATTTCGATATTTTTGAATTTTCCTTTCTTTCTTTCGAAAAAAGCCATTTTTTGATATAACAAAAATGACGACTCTACTGGGAAATTTAATTAGGTTCTAACCATTAGATTAGGTTATTTGACTAACTATTTGATTTGTTATATTTCTTTATATGCTCTATTTGTTTAAATTTGATATTAAAATTGTCATCTGTATTTTCATGGCATTTTCCTATTTTATCTTGTGTATTTGGAAAGATGGTTTTTGCGATCCCGCAGCCCGATTTCCAAATACTTAACCCTTTTGGGAATAAGTGGCAAATTTGTTGGTTCGTCCAATGGTTGTCATGAACTTCCAACTCATGTTGTCCGCCTGGGTTCCCAGTCTATTCAAAGCCATTCTTAGACACCTAGGGTAGAGCGAAGTCAAATCCCTACTATCTAAGCATTGACCTAGGGCGACCCAACACGTAAGGCGTGTTGGGCCCATTAGAAAGACGACCTTGAGTCCAAAGTGGCCCCCGGCCCAAATGAACAATCATACTTATGTGTTTATATTTGAAGGATGTTATGTCATTTGACGAACCTTTGTCCCTCGGGGTTGGGAGCTCATTTTAATAACATATATTGTTTATAGGATATTATATCCAAAGACGTTCAGAAACACCGAGAAGTCCAAGAAGAAGAAATCTTCCACGAAGATTTAGCTTAGGTCTGTACCCCTGCGTGGGACTGATTATTTTGTATCCCTTTCCCATATTATGTATCCCATTAAATTTATTCGTAAGGCTTGTACAAATATTTTGGACAATGGAACGTTTTAAATCGCATATACATCATTCAAATCGTTAGGCCCGCCCTTGGTACGAAAGGGTCACATATCTATTTAGGACACATCATATCTCTTTACGTGATATAAATGTTTGTGTGATTATGTTGCTTTGTTTGAAGACTGCTAGTCATGTTCTTTTCAAAAATTCCTAGAAACCCCTAAGCACATAAATCAAGTTACTATCAAAGTTCGTCCAAATACTCTTCGAGTCTCAAGTTTCTCAACAAAATCAAACTCCATTCTCTCAAAATCGATCCCATTTCTAAAAAAGGGATGAATTTTTCATTTCAATTCGAGAATATTCAAGTTCGAACTACGTTGGGCCTGATTTCTCTTTCGTGAGATATGTAGGCAGCCTTTTCAAGGCTTGATCCTTCATTTTAGAAAAAACTATTTTTTATATGTCATCCTTCCTTACAAAGGAATTGTCAATTTCAAAAAAAAAAAAAATATATATATATATGAGGAAATATTTTCAAAACACCTTCCGGATTCACAAATATTGAATAAGCCACATTTCACCTTTTTTAGTCATTTTTCTATCTTCAGAGGTTAGTATGTCTTCAAACAATGCAACTATTATGTGTTTATTCTTCTGTATGATATTTTGCGTTATTCGATACGAATGAGGACTGACATATTTATCTTTTGAGTTATTTTCATTCGAAAGGTAATTTAGAATTGATCTGTATTGATAAGCTTGCTGATCATCCTTATTTCACCAGATCCAGAGTCCATAAAGATCCCTCCCTTCACCAAAAGAATGAACTATGTTTGACCTGAATTCTCAAGAATGAGATACGTAGGCGGCCAATGTCGGCCTTGGTCATTTTCTTATTCAAAATCTGCATTTTTCTCTACCCCGAAGGGGAACTACGTTTGACCTGATTCCTGCCTCAATGGGATACGTAGGCACCACAACGGCTCGGTCATACTCCCAGAAAGAAAACTGGGACAAAATTTTTGAGAGGAACTCAAAAATTCTAAACAAAGAGGTTTCTTACAACAAATCGAAGTTCAAAGTATGGTAAAACATCAACTGGGATAGAATTTTTGAGAAAGATCTCAAAAATTCTCAACGCATTTCTGATCAACTAGCACTCCCTGACAACATCTAAACTGGGACAGAAATTTTGAGGTTGCCCTCAAAATTTCACTAAGGATCGTTGCAAATTTAAAACTCGTATTTTTCTGACTACTAAGAGGTGGGAGATCAAAGCGATTCATCGAGGACAAGACAAGGAAGCAGACAAGCGAAGAATCAGCACAGATCGATTCATTTTGAAACTAAGGAATTTTCTGTGGGTGCAGGGAAATTTTGGCATGTATTATTTATAAGAGAATAGCTGAGGCACTCAAGTTTCCAACGATCTGTCAAAGATCAATTTACTTTGAAACTAAGAATTTTCTATGGATGCAGGGAAATTTTGGCATGTCTTATCTATAAAAGAACAGTTGAGGCACTCAAGTTTCCAACGATCTGCCAAAGATTAATTTATTTTAAAAATAAGAAATTTTTTATGGCTGCAGGAAGATTTTCGCACGTCTTATCTACAAGAGAACATCTAAGGCGTGAATTGTTTCGTCTCGCCCAGGTCACCAGTAATTCATCCAAGATCAATTCATATTTAACTAATAAACTTTCTGTGGATGCAGAGAAATTTTGCAGGTCTTATCAACAAAAGAACAGCTAAGGCATGAACAGTCCTGTCTCGCTCAAGGCGCAAGTAATTCGCCAGATCAATTCATTTTTAGAACTAAGAAATTTTCTGTGGATGCAGAGAAATTTTTGCAGGTCTTATCAACAAAAGAACAGCTGAGGGAAATTTTTGCAGGTCTTATCTACAAAAGATCATCTGAGACGTGAACAGTCCCATCTCACTCAAGTCCCCAGTAATCAACACAGATCAGTTCATTTTAAAATTAAGAAATTTTCTATGGATGCAGGGGAGTTTTGCGAAAAATAGCTGAGGCATAATTAGTTTTGTCTTGATCAAATCCCCAGCAATTTATCACATCTCATTCATTGCAGAGAGAGTCAGGTTCATTCTACTATTCATCGCCTACAAGGCCATTTATTTTCCAGTTGCGCACAGGGCGCCGTTTAATTTCCAATTACGTTCGGAGAGCCATTTACATCCTAGCTGCACCCGGAGCACCATATTTACTTTCCAGTTGTACCCAGAGCGCTGTTTACTTTCCAATTGCACTCGGAGCGCCATTTACTTCCTAGTTGCGCCCAGAGCGCCATATTTACTTTCTAGTTGTGCTCGGAGCGCCATTTACTTTCCAATTGCGCCCGGAGCGCCATTTTACTTTCCAGTTGCACCCAGAGCGCTAGTTTCTTCTAGTTGCTTCTAGAACCAGTTTATTTTCCAGCTACTCCCTGAGCTATTTTATTTTACAATAGCCAAGAGGGCCATTGCATCACATATTCATTGCCAAAAGGGCCATCATTGCATATTCATTGCCAAGAGGGCCATTGCATTGCATACTCATTGCCAAGAGGGCCATTGCATAATCATTTTCAAGAGGGTCATTGCATTTAAATGCACCCAGAGCGCCATTCAATTGTGCCCAGAGCGCCATTCTATCTACGCCCAGAGCGCCGCACCATTCTATTTGCGCCCGGAGCGCCATTTACTTTCAATTTGCGTCCAGACTGCCATTTACTTTCCAGTCGCGCCCAGAGCGCCACTTTATTTTCTAGTTTATGCCAGGAACCAGGTTTATTTTCCAATTTATGTCAGGAACCATATTTATTCTAGGAACCAGTTTATTTGCCAGGAACCGAGTTTATTTTTCAAGAACCAGTTTTTTCCAGCTTATGCCAGGACAATTGCCAAGATAGCCAGTGCATATTTGACAAGGTCATTGCATATTCATCGCCAACAAGGCTATTTAGTTCCAATTGCCTGGAGGGTCGTGCTTATTTCCAGAACCAGTTTATTTTCCAGTTGCTCCCAGAGAGCTATTTTATTTCCAACTGCAGAGAGGGTCGTTGCATATTCATCTTCGATAAGACTATTTTATTTCCAACCGCCAAGAAAGCCATTGATACTCACCGTCAAGAAGGCTATTTTATTTTCAACTGCCGAGAGGGTCGTTGTAAATTCACTGCCAAGAAGGTTATTTTATTTTCAACTGCCGAGAGGGCCATTGTATATTTACTGCCAAGAAAGCTATTTTATTTTCAACTACCAAGAGGGTCGTTATATATTCACTGTCAAGAAGGTTATTTTATTTCCAACTGCCGAAAGGACCGTTGTATATTCACCGCCAAGAAGACTATTTTATTTCCACCTGCCAAGAGGGTTGTTGTATATTCACTGCCTAGAAGGCTATTTTATTTCTAACAGCCAAGAAGGCCATTGATTTTCATTGCCAAGAAGGCTATTTTATCTGTAGCTGCCGAGAGAGTCATCGCATGATCATCGCCGACAAGGCTATTCTATTTTCAGGTTGTCGAGAAGGCCATACAATGATTGCTTCATATTGATTCGTCGTCTATCATGCTGAAGAGAAGAAATGCATATTGAATATAGTAAAAGATGCCAGCTCTAGTTCAACTTATGATTTTACTAACACTTTGTTTTAGTCATATCGAGAGCATCCGAAAGGATGAACTCTCAGAACTAACCACAGGTGTGGACAGCATCAAGTAGGACGCAACACAACATGGAACTTTTTCTTAGCAGCAAACTGGGACATAGTTTGAAGGGGGGCGTCAAACCCTTCGGACACGAGCTGGGAAGCACTACCACTACCATCTAACCACACCCTTGTCAGAAGGCATGTGGGTATTTCTATGAGTCAGTTAGTTTATTTTCAGTTTCGCCTTCGGACAATCTCAAATCTCACCAGAGGCATTCATCCAATCCGAGTGACAACATACCAAGAATTTTGGAAATTATGTCCGTGTAGGTTCTTAATTATGAATGTGACGAGCTCCACATTTATGGTTAAGAGGTTGCAAGCCTCCTTTTCATAATTCAATTTTGTTGTCACTCCTCCTGAACCAGAGGTCATCTTCGAATAAGGGATTTCCTCTTCAACCGACAGAGTCGAACCACAAGCAGCCTGATTCCTAGGTCCAAGGATATGTAGGCGGGCTCAATTTTGAAAACTCGGCTGCATTCCAACATTTACTCCTAAAATTTCAATTCCAAGCATTCTAATTTCTCCATAGTTCGACAGTGGGATAGCTTTTAAATCCTTTCGAATTCGTGCATAAAAAATCAAGCGTTTTGAACTACAAATAGCCTGAATTCTCATGTAACTGAGATATGTGGGAAACCCAAGATCAGAGTCCGACCATAATTTCTCAAAGCTCATATCAAGAGCTTTCCCGAAGTCGAAAATGTGATCGGCTAAAAATTAGGTTAGTCAAGTTTCTTTATCCATGATCTCTTTCATCGATCATACCCAAAGAAAGGGACAGTTGTTGACACCCAATTTTTACCCTCCACAGTATAAATCAATTACCAAGCTTCTTCAATTTTCTGAAATGATTATCTTTGAAAAAATACATATTTTTGAGTTATTCAAAAAATTAATCTTTAAAATAAAAAAAGAAAAAAAGTTTAAAAATAGGCGCGTGGGGGCCACGCGCCCCCAATTTCCATATTTCCCTTTCTTTCTCCACGCTCACAGTCCAATTTCCCCTTCCCCCCATTTTTCTTCTTGTTCACCAAAAAAGCCAGAAAATCAGGACCCCAAAAATCAACGAAAATCCGACAAGCCCCGCTCCCCCCACGATCCATTATCCCTCACGCATGCTCTTTTGCCAGAAAATCTGCTCCCTCAGATCTTTTACCCTAATTTCTAGCTATTTAATCCTCTCTTATTCTTCATTTGAAGGGGGCGGCAGACGAGTTCAAAAACACCCAAGTATAGGCGACGATCGATAATTTGAAAAACCATAGAAAAAGCTTAGAGAAGCCATCGATAACCCGCAAACTCAACTGATTTGAGGATTGTTTTTTTTTTTTTCTGAAATCCTAAACTCCAATCCATTACTACAGTCGTGAAGCTTGAATATCTAGCTTTGAAGTCTGAAATCCATCAATAAGTCCCTGTTGTGTGGTATCGAAGTTTCATCAAGCTCGTCGCCGTCCTCAGTTCGCTGCTCCGACAAAGGTAATATCCGAATCTCATTGTTGGTTTCATGTTTTTGATCATGTCTTATGTCCAAATATGAATGTTGAAGCTATGCTTGCACTCAGTTAATTTCAACTGAAGATGTTCTGATAAAACAAGAATATGTTGTGGGTTGTTGTTATTAATTGTATGATGTTGTAGTTGTTTTCAAGGTCTCAAAATAGTGCATCTCTACCGCTTCATGATTCGAAAACTAGTTCTTCAACACAAGTTTTGATTTTTACTGAAAACAGCTTCAAACTATGAGCATCTACTGTACAGTTTCGTATCTATTTTATCTCTATTTTAGCCTTCCTTGATTGAAGTAGTTGCTACTTTTGATTTTTTTTGTTGTCTGATATGAAACTAGTGGTATGTCTGTTGTAGGTTCAGTGTTTGGGTGCTGTAATTATCCATGCTATTTATTGCCTAAGAATCAGACTAATATAGAAATGATATTACCTTTATAATAGATGCTCTAATGTGCAAGATTTAATTTGTTTTAGACAGTTTTGATAATGGTTCTGTTTCCCTGTGGCAGCATCAGTTTTTTTTTTGTTCGTAAACACGACCTACTTAGCATGCTATTGAGGTCATCTGCCTTTGCTTCTATTGGTTATGCTTAGAATTTGAGTTCTTTGATCTTAGATAATAACATACATGTCTTTATTATATCGAAATTGTTGAGAAGTGTTGAAATCATGTTTCTGTCCTCTGTTTGTGTCTTGTGATTAGAGTTAACTGTTGTTGGTGTAATATAATTATGTAGCTCTAACCCATGTCGAATTGAGTTCTCATTTTGTTTCAATACACTTAGGATACTTCTGTCCATTTGAATTCCGGTTCTGCTCCATCATCAAAATGTTTTGCAATACTACTCCATGCTTCCATAAGATAAGCATTATTATATCTCAAATATCATAAGACAGTTATACATGTATTGGGTTGTTTTTATTGTTCTAGCTCCATATGAATGTCTGGAAATGTTGAAAATCAGTGTAATCTTAGTGTTACAATTTTGATTCATGTCATAGGATGTAGTTTATGGTGTTAACAGTGTGCTACTGATTGTTTCTTAGCTTCTTGGTGTAAGGTTACTATATGTATGTGTTAAACATCAGTATTTTGTTTCTTGATTTGCTGACTGAAGGACACACACAATTATGTTTCTCTGCTTGGGCTTTCTCATATCAGATTCTATTTATTGTTGGGACCAAAACAGCATGTTATGGCTTTAAACAGTGATAGATTGTACCTTAGTTCTGTTCTGGTGCGAAATCTAGGGTCTCAATAAGTGAGTCTATCCCACTGCTATATGATGTTTGGTGATTCATTTTGAGTTCAAGACTGTTATGGGTTTATATGGTCCTGCTACTGCTTTTTGGAGTTAAATATCTTGCTTGTCGTTTTCTTTCATGAGAGTCGGTATAGTTGTTTGCTAGTATTATTTTTTAGTCTTTCACTAATCCTTAATCGTATATTTCTTCGCATGAACGATGCTCTGAGCCCATGTTGGACTCCCTATTTTGCATTCCTTGGGCCATAGAGGCCCAAACCTCCTCTTCTCTGAGTCAACGCAATTTCCAGGAGAAAGAAGAAGTTACACAGATCCCGTGAAGCAAGAACTGCATTATATATACATGTGTATATACAACAACACAGTAAAAGGCCCAAAATCACTTCAACTCTTTTCTTCTATTTCATTTTTGTTTATATATTTGTATATTGTTTGGATGCTAACAGTTTGTTTACTATTGGTTGCAATAATTAAATTCCCACCATGTCAAAACCGTTTATGTTACTTTTATTCAACTTTTTATTTTATCTTCAAAAGTGTTTGCATTAAAAAATAAAAACAATAAATTAAAAAATAAAAATAAAAAAATAAAATAAGAAGAAAAAATAAAATATGGTTTTACATTTTAGTTCAAATTTTTAAACCTAGTCAATTTCCAAGTCTAGTCAATTACTTCCAGTTTAGTTGAGTCTAGTCCAATTTTTTCAAGTCTAGTGTCACACCCCTCCCTGGGGTCGTGACCAGTGCCCGATAAGGACACGTAATCACCTACTAAGTTGAATTTCTTTATA
>JAOTQR010073990.1:0-13108 GCA_025774065.1 Solanum ossicruentum | reverse complement strand
ATATCTACATTCTAGTAATTTTCTACATATGATATATATATTGTGCTGGGATTCTTTTTTGAGTGCAGGCTTGTAGTATGACGGTATGTGGTTGGATGTTCAGGAGTCACTTGGTTCTTTATTATTTTACTTTAAGTTAGTTTCACTTGCTAAGTACCATGTGTTTGTACTCACCCCCTTGCTACAACAATTTTGTAGGTTGCGAGCCCGAATTATCGTGATACTCTCTACTTTCCTTGTCCGTGGCTTCCTTTGGAGATTGAGAGAGCTAGTTGTTTGCCATCCCAGCTGACATCTTACTCCTATTTATGATTTTGTTCTATTCTAGAGACAATGTCATTTGATACTTGTGTTTTCTTTCGAATTTATTGTAATACATTAGAAGCTTGTGCACGTGATAATCAGGTTTTGGGAGATTTTCATTAAGTTGACTTATTATCCGTAATTGAACTTTCATTTTTATTATCATTTTTCACTTTTAACATTATAGTTGGGTTGTAGGATAACTTGTCTTGGTGGGATAAGACGAGTGCTATTACGCCCATTTTTGGGTCGTGACACCTTGACAATTTACTCAAACTATCATTTTTTTACTTTATCTACAATGTGGTACTAAAGTTTCGAATTTGATTATCAATAATATATCAGCCAAAGTGATTTGTGATGTATATCACTCTTCCACATCTATCAGCCACTTCAATTTTATTTGCAATGGTAGGAAGAAAACCTGTATTATACAATTGGCTTTATTGTCCTTTACCTCCTTGAAGTGCTTCTTAAGGAGAAGTACTTGAGTTGCTTCCATTTGGATGAGACATAACCAAGGAATATTTTAAGAAAATAATTTGTTTGGACAATACTTGGAATGCATTAAATATGTGTCTGCTGCAAAAGGGGGATTTATTACATATATAACCATACGAGGTAAATGAAGATGAAAATATGATTTTGCTAATCATGATTTACCTTTGTGTAACTGATTGGAATTTTACCATTTCACTGTGAAATTACAATAACGATTATTACTGGAAAACCATTGCATCATTTGTTTTCAGGTAATCAAACGAATGATGGCAATCCACCCCCATTTTTCTTCTTCCTCTTCTTTCTTTATTCTCCCTATTTCAATCTACAGTGGTTCGGACCGACATTGCTCTACAAATTATAGCTCTGGTGAGCCTCGATGATCCTCAGACACCACCAAGATGTAACTAGGTTCTTGTTTCTCTAATTTTGCGGCTCACATAGGTTCGATCTCTATAAGCTATTTATATTTTCATCTATCTTCCCATTATGTAATATTTTCAACACTTATTTTTGTTTATCACATTTTCTTGAATTGCTTTCTTGAATTTTCGACTTGTTTGTTTGGGAAATTGAATTGGGTTCTCTTCTTTAACTTGTTTGTTGTGATATTTATCAAATTACTTGATTTGGATTGCTGTTATTTTAACCTGTTATTGTGAAATTGAATTGGTTTCTCTTCTTTAACTTGGTTATGATGGAAAATTATTTTTTGAATTGCTCACATATTATTGTGTCTTGAGTAATCATATTGATTATTGTGCACTATTCCTAATTTATATGTTATTGGTCCGTATATTTGTGTATCGTGGGGCTTTTGCTTTTGAGCAATTGTATCTTCTTGAGCTACTGTAATTTGTCGAGTTATCTATTCTAAGTTTAGTTGTGTTAGGGACTAATGATGGACTAGGGTCATATCATCGGTTGGATCAGATGTGAAGGGACGTGATGGTAAGAGAGGGATGGACTCATTTAAGTTGAGAGTAGAGTCGTGGAACATAGGTCACTTATAGTTAAATTCATAGAGCTAGTGAATAGTCTTAAGAGGAGACAAGTTAATATCGCGTATGTTCAAGAGACTAGATGGGTAGGTACCAAAGCTTGAGACATGGATGGGTTTAAATTATGGTACTCAAGAGGCTCTAGGGATAGAAATAAAGTAGGTATCCTAGTATACGATGACCTTAGAGAGTATGTGGTTGAGGTTGGAGGATAAATGATCGGATGGTGTCAATTAAACATGTTATTTGTGTCATATTACGAATATTGTTGGTTCTTATCCGCCACAAGTGGGACTAGATAAGGAAGTCAAAAAGCTCTTTCGGAAGCATTTGGATGAGGTTGTGACAGCTATACTAGACATTGGAAATATCTTCATTGGGGGAGACTTTAATAGGCATATCATGCAACTTCTAGTGATTATGATGATGCCCATGGATGCTTTGGTTTTGGGTAGAGGAATGGAGGTGGGTGTCTCTCTTGGAATTTGCTAAAGCCTTTGAGTTGGTTATTACTATGTCATGTTTTCCAAAGAAGTAAAATCACTTGGTTACCTTGCGTAGTACGGTAGCTAAGACTCAAATTGATTACTTACTCCTTTTGGATGGGTGATATAGGCTTTTTTAAGGATTGCAAAGTTATTCCATGTGAAAATATTTCCACCCAACATAGGCTTTTGGTGATGGATTAAGATATTAAGAAGGATAAGAGGAAAAAGGCCCTTTAGGACTGATTGAGGATTAGATAGGGAAGCATAACTCCTATCTTTTCTCAGGAGATGGGGGAGAAGTTGAGTAGTCTAGAGGCTTGGAGTAGTAGCGGGGATATGAACAACATATGGGCCATAACTGTTGGTTGCATTAGAAAATTATTTACCAAAGTGTTAGAGGTATCGAGAGAGATCTGTGGTGGACGTCAAGGTAATTGGTGGTGGAAAGACAAAGTTTAAAGCAAAGTGAGGCATAAAAAAGTTGCCTACACAAAGTGGTTGTAATGTACTTTTGAGGATGAAAAAAAGAGGCGTCAGGATATCTATAAGACGCCAAAAACAGAAGCAAAGTCGACAATCACAAATGCAAAGGCAACAACATTTGAAAATTTGTATGTTGAGCTAGGGGGAAAAGGTGAGGATAAAAGATTGTATAGGCTCATAAAAATGCGAAGTGCATCAAGGATGAGGATGATGATATGTTGATGGATGAGAATTCCATTTCAACAAACTCTTAAATTCAAAAAGGAATAGAGATTTGAGTTGAGCGATTTGGTGCACTTTGATGGTCATTAGAATTTTAGTTTATTGCAAACATTTCAAGGTTGAGGTGGTTAGAAGTGTCGTAAATAGAATGAGCAGAGGGAGAGACATCAGATCCAATGCAATTTTGATGAAATTTTGGAAGAGCATTCTCAAGGATAGATGTAGATAGTGTGGAAAGAAAGATGTCCTTGCATATATGTGGACAATGTGGAAAGAAAGAAAAGGAAAGGAAAGGAGATGTTTGAAGATGAGCAGCACAATGACCAATAGACGTTCAAGTTGTAAGTTGTAAGAATACCTTTGAAGGGACAACATATTTTGATGTAAGGATACCTGTTAATATATCGATTAATTGTTACCATTCTCAAAAAAGAAAAAAGAAAGAATGTTTCTTGTAGGGTTTCTAGATAAGAAAGAATGTTTCTTGTAAAGTTGCTAGATAAATTTATAGCCACCACACACAAATGTGTCAAAGAGAAACCTCTCAAGTAATATTAATAATTATGTTATTCCCACAAGTAACAAATCCTTCTCTATTTATCGGGAAAAACCGTCCTAAATCTCATGGGATTGAAATCTTACTTATGTGAAATAATGAATACTAATGCCTAATTGGGAAACTTTTAAACTAGGAAAGCTTATTAAATTAATTTGAATTTCTCCCCCAACAAAATAAGGAAAAAGTAGCATGGTATGCACTAACATTCATGTATGACTTTTTGTGAAGGTAGGTGTTAAAGTAGTGAATGCAGCGTCACTTATGAAAGGAGTGGGAAAATGGATTGAGGTGTGAAGGGAGTCTGCAATTTCAAATCTATGAGCATGAAAGAGTAAAATGTGTGTACTGTTTGTGGGCGTTGTAGCATTCAAAAATTTAAGCAGATTTATGGGGTTTGAATTTTTTATAGGACTCAAGAAGAAGAGTTCTGGGTTGAAAAATATTGCTGGAAAAGTAGTAGGTATTTGAAATGGTGGAAAATTAATTTTACTGCAAAATTCTCATGTCTTTATCAAGTTGAAGGTGTTACTTATATATTCAGCTAAAAGAAATATGAAACAATGCCCTAGTACAATTTGAACAGAATGATGTGAAAAATTTTCTTACAGATAATAGTGTAGAACATTTGCCATGTCTATTACCATCTTGAAATGGTTTTTATATATTAGGTCATAATGATTCCATAAAACATTAATGATTGTTAGTTAATTAGGAATCATATAATTAAAAACTAATCTAATGATATGACGAGATTGATTCTGGTGAAGGGATAAAGAGTATTGATCTTTCGGTGTGTCTCTATGTTCTTTTAATGCATTCCAGATGCAAGGCATGCGAAAGCCATGGATTGGTTTGTTGGATAAAAGCAAACCAAAGGAGATCAAATGGGTAACTTTTCCCCATAGCCTATTCTTTGCTCGTGAGCATATGTCTACATGGGGTTTGAGTGATGTTACTTTTCTTCACCCAAAAAGCAACAGGGACAAAAAACTTACTTGGGCCTATATAGGATAACACATGTCCTTTTTTCTTTTATTTAAAATGTTTCTCCTTTCATGATAATTACTAGTTTGCCATTTTTATAGGTATTTTTTAATATGGACCTTCATCTCTTGCTGGTTTAGATTATAACTTAGTATTCTTTTTCATTTTACATGCTTGAGTAATTTAATGATACTTTACTTCAAGAGAATGGTTCGAGCATTGACATGAATTACCCATTGCTTGACATGACTGACTTCTGATATATTGAAGAATGAAAATGCATTCCAAGGGTAGCTTGCGCCTATAAGCCTGAAAGGAAGTTATTCCAACAGAAGTTTGGTGCAACGTATTGTACCAGAACTCTACCTAAGGTAAGATGGAAACCCAAGTAGTAGGAACATCAATAACAAAGCATCTTAGGTATTTCTCAACACATTTGTTGAGTGCATCCGATTGGCCATCAGTTTGAGGATGATAAACTGTACTCATTGCAAATTTTGACACCTGCAAACGACAACTCTCTTGCCAAAAAGAGTGAAAAAATTGAGGATCTCAATCAGTTACAATGGCATATGGGGTTCTGTGTAACCTAATAATCCAAATCACAAATCCAATCTCTATTTAGCTTGTTGTGTTGCCAGTAACTCAATGTGATTTGCATTTAGTTGTTTAAATTCTTATTCCAGTTTGAGTGACGTAATAGAGATGGTTATATAGGCTGCCCCAAAGTTACGAAAAAGTGCATCTACAACACTGTTCTGTTTCCCAGGCCTGTATACTATCTGAAAATCAAACCCCACTTAGTGAGCCATTTTTGTTGCTTTGGAGTTTGCATAGTTTAATTTTTGAGGCTCACCAATGATTGTTGATCAGTAGTAATAGTAAAGCTTCGCCCTAACAAGTGTTGCCTCCATTTACTCATAGCTTCAATAATTGTGAACATTTCTCCAGGGTAAGTGGATGCCCTTTGCATTCGTACACTTGATTATTGACTTAAGTATGCAATTGGATGGCCGTTCTGAGAAAGTATAGCACCTATTCCTTGACTCGAAACATTAGTCTTGACTTGAAATTCTTGACTGTGGTTAGGTCAACATAGGATAAGAGTAGAAGCCAACTTGGACTTAGGCATGCTGCTCAGTCTCTATCCACTGATAAGAGTCTTGCTGCAACAAGTTACTTAGTGTCCTTACTATAGATGCATAGTGGTGAATAAAACGTCGATAATACCTAGCTAATCCAAGGAAACTGCACACCTTTTTCATGGGTTTAGGAGGTTACCATTGTTGTATCACCTCAAGTTTATCTAGATTACTGGCAAGCCTTGTGCTAAAATAATATGGCCTATGTAATCAACTGATGTTTGCCCAAAGAAACACTTAGAATGCTTAGCAACTAAGCAATGTTGTCGCAGTATCTGTAAGACGATCTCTAGACACTCCAAATAAGTTTTCCAAGAAGGGCTGTTGAAACGACCCCAAAAAAGTGCCCGAAATGTGTTTCAAAATGTCCGAAATTGCTATATATCTCAAAATTCATTTGCTATTACGAAAATCTAACTTCATATTCTTGTTCAGATGGTCAAAATTAGGTGAAAAAGAGTCTAACCTTGATTCAAGAGCGAAATATTAGCAATTATAAATTTTTAAGTGACTATTTCTAGTGAGCACTACACGATGTTGGCATGACGCAATAGTGTTCGATGTCAGTGATTTTTTTTAGTTCATCCAAAATTTCCTAAGTCCTGGTACCAAGGTTCCCAAATGTGTTTTTACCTATACTTAGAAATATTTCACCCTCATATTACCCAAAATATTTCCAAAAACTCACAAAACACTTAGACATATTTTCACTTCCAAATTCAAGTCCCAAATCCTCATCCCAAGCTAAGGTTCTCCTTCAAGGTTCTTCTTCAAGCTTCAAGTCTCCATCTCCCATCTTCACCAAGTTCATTTCTAAGCTAAGGTGTGTGGGTTTCTTTCACGGGTTCCTTTCACCCATGATACTCAAGCCTCCTTTTACTCAAATTGCATAATTTAAAATTGATTTACAAATGGGCCTTGCTTATGATGAAATTCACTACACACTAAGTAAAAGCTATATAGAGTTGTGACTATTTTGCTATGTTTTGAGCTATATATCTTTGATCTATTGTAAGATTTGAAGGGATTTTGATGTATGTTGCTTGAGGGTATTGCATGGTGTTAATTGATGGTGTTATAATTGATTTTCTTGCATGATTTACTCTCTATATTTTATGGTTTTATACTAGCATTACACACCCTCTAAGTGTTTGATGAAATGTCCGAATGTGATTTCTTGAGTAGTTGAATGTCCAAAGCATGAGTTATGATTGACTATATTATGATGAAAAGAGCTTATGTATATGATGTACTCTATATAAAGTATTGCATTAGACCATACTCGATCCGGGGGAATAAGAGCTTGGGTAACCATGTTGGGGGTTTGTACTCATCAACCATATGAGGGGTTTGTACTTCGCGATCATGTTTATAAGGTGTGATTAACATCAACCATGTGAGGGGTTTATACCACACAACCACCAAGGGGTTTGTACTTTGAATAGCTAACCTGGTCTCTTATACATATATGATACTTTATATGAGCATGCATTACTTAAGCATATTTTACTTAAGCATTGATCATATATTTCATATTGCTATATTATGCCTATTGCTTAATGTTATGCATTTTGATTATTATGCCTATCTATTGTTGCATTGCATCCTACATACTTAGTACATTCAAACGTACTAACACATACTCTTGCCTACATGATACTCCATGTAGGAGCCGGAGCCCAAGTTGATCGTCCTCCTCTTCGTGGATAGTTCGATGCTATTCAATCAAGTTGGTGAGTCCTCTACTTCAGGGAGCTTATCCTATACTCTCACTTGTTATGTATTGAGACACTCCTCTTTAGTTCTATTTGACTATGAGAGTGAGCCTAGTTGCTTTGTCTTAGCCCCCACTCTTATCTATATAGTAGAGGTGGTTGCTAGACATGTTATTCATCTATGAAATGAGCTTGAATCTTGTCTCTTGATTATGATATTGTGCAAGCTTTTCTCTTAGCCCCTTGCACTATTCTTGTTCGTTGATGTTTTACATGCTTCCGTGACCAATAATGTGTAATGACAAGTTACAAGGCTTGATTGGGGTTCCTTCAGGTTCCCCATTTGCCGTGTCACATCTAGGCCCTAGGCTTGGGTTGTGAAAACTTGGTATCATAGCATTAGGTTGATAGATCCTCGGAGTCTGTCATACCACGTTAATCAGAGTCTTATTCACTGTTATGAAGCGCACCATAACTATGAGTAGGAGGCTATGTGACATTTTAGGAAATGTTTCCCTTCTTTATGTTCTATGTCATGCTATAGAGTTGTAGTGAGTTCCCCCCTCCCTAAGAATTGTTCTTTTCTATACTAGATTATGCCAAGCATTAGAGGAAGACGAGCCTAAACTCCTGAGGAGCAACCTACCAATAGTGAGCTACGGGATGATCTCACTATGCTTGCCCAAGTTTTAGCCAACCAAGTCAATCAAGGGGCCCGAGTCCCTCATGCTACTACCCCGGGAGCTAGGATAAGAGATTTCATGAGGATTAATCCTCCGGTATTCTATGGGTCAAAGGTGGACAAAGATCCATAAGAGTTCATTGATGAGGTCTACAAAATCTTAAATATCATGGGTGTTAGGCCAAATGAAAAGGCAAAGTTGGCGGCACACTAACTCAAAGGGGTAACCCAAGTATGGTATGATCAATGGAAGGGTGAAAAGAGAATTGGTAATGTGGTGCTTTGGGAGGAGTTCAAATTGGCTTTCCTTAATTGGTTTTTCCCTCTTAAGATCAAGGAAGCAAAGTTGGTGAACTTGAAACAAGGTCCCATGAGTGTGAGGGAGTATGCCCTCAAGTTTAATCAACTTTCAAAATATCCTCCTCATTTGGTGGCTTATCCTAGATCTAGTATGAATAAGTTCGTGATGGGGGTCTCCAACTTGGCTACTGAAGAATGACAGTTTGCCATGCTAATTAGTGACATGGACTTGTTTTTGTTGATAACCTATGCCGAGCAATGGAGAAGGAGAAATTGAGGAATAGAAGGGGGCATAAGGCTAAGAGGGCCCAATTTGAGGGTAAATTCAAAAAGGGTGCTAAATTTCATTAAGGTCGAGGGCCTTCTCATGCTACTAATAAGGGGTTTGCCAATGACTTCCCTAAGGCTTAAGGTGTTGGTGAGGTGGCTCCTATTGATGTGTGCCCTAAATGTGGAAGGACCATGGAGGCCCATGTTTGAAGGGTTTTAATGCATGCTGTGGATGTGGGGAGCTTGGTCACAAGAAGATAGATTATCCAATAAATCATGGCAAAGTACGGGAGTGCAATTGCGATCCCATTGGGTAGAGGTGGTCCTCAAGGTGGTGCCCAAGGCATAACCGGTTTTATACACTACATGGGAGGCAAGGGGTTGGTGAATTCCCCGATGTAGTTACCGATATGTTGAAAATCTTTGACTTTGGTGTATATGCTTTGATTGATCCAGGTGCCACTCTTTCCTTCGATACTCTTTTTGTTGCTAAAAAGTTCCATATTGATCCCGAGTTATAGCATGACTCATATAAAGTGTCTACTCCTATTGGTGCATCAGCTGTTGTTGTTTATAGAAGTTTTCCTATTTGCATTTTGCATAAGTTGTTTCCTTGTAATCTTGTTGAACTAGACATGGTAGATTTTGATATCATTCTTGCAATGAATTGGTTGCATGCCTACTATGCTTCTATTGATTATAGAATTCATAGGGTCATTTTTCAATTTCTAATAAATATATACCTGACTAGTAAAGTCAAGATGTGGTGGTCAAGGGTAGATTCATTTCATGCATTAAAGCCCATAAGTTGATTTCTAGGGTGTGTTTGTATCATTTTGTGAGGGTTAAAGATGTGGAGTACAAAGTGCCTTACATTGAGTCGGTTTTGGTTGTAAACAAATTTTTTGATGTCTTCCCAAATGACCTTCCTAGTGTCCCTCCCAAAAGGGAGATAGATTTTGGCATATATCTCCTTCCCGGTACTCAACCTATCTCTAGTCCTCCTTATTGTATGGCACGAGCGGAGTTGAAGGAGTTAAAGGAGCAATTGAAAGATTTCTTGAAAAAAGGATTTATTAGGATTAGCCAATCACCTTGGCATGATCTGGTGTTGTTTGTGAAAAAGAAGGATGAGTCACTTAGAATTTGCATTGACTACCGGCAACTCAATAAGGTCACCATCAAGAATAGGTATCCTCTTCCAAGGATTGATGATTTGTTTGACCAATTACAAGGGTCTAGCTTCTTCTCTCAGATTGATCTTCGGTCCAGGTTCTATCAAGTGAGGGTGAGGGAGTGTGACATTCCCAAGATGACTTTCCGTACTAGATATGAGCATTATAAATTTGTTGTTATGTCAATTGGGTTGACTAATGCACCAGCCATCTTTATGGAGCTGACGAATACGGTCTTCAAACATTACCTTGATTCCTTTGTGGTTGGGTTCATTGATGATATTTTGGTCTATTCACATAGTAAGGAGGAGCATATTGGACATTTGAGGATTGTGTCGCAAAGATTGAGGGAAGAGAGATTGTATGCCAAATATGATAAGTATGAATTTTGGTTGAAGGAGGTTGCATTCTTGGGTCATGTGGTATCGAGGGAAGGTATAAAAGTAGATTCTAAGAAAATCGATGTGATTATAAATTGGCCTAGACTATTGACCCCATTGAATATTAGGAGCTTCTTCAGCCTTGTTGGTTACTATAGAAGGTTTGTGAATGAGTTTTTTTCTATTGCTTCCCCTATGACAAAGTTTACTCAAAAGAAGGTTAAGTTTGTGTGCACCGATGAATGAGAGAGAAGCTTCCAAACATTGAAAAGGATAGACTTGGGTCCGCTCCTATATTGTCATTGTCTGATAGGCTTGAGGGTTTTGTGGTGTATTGTGATGCATCTAGAGATGGGATAGGATGTGTGCTAATGCAAAATGGTAAGGTCATTAGCCCATGCTTCTAGGAAACTCAAAGTGCATGAAAGGAACTACCCTACCCATGATCTTGAAATGGCTTCCGTGGTGTTTGCATCAAAGATTTAGCGTCATTTGTATGGGGTGGATGTTGATGTCTTTACCGATCATAAGAGCCTCCAATATGTCTTCACTCAAAAGGATCTCAACTTGAGACAATAAAGGTGGCTAGAACTTCTCAAAGATTATGACATGAGTGTGCATTATCATTTGGGTAAGGCAAATGTGGTGGCAGGTGCTTTGAGTAGGGTGTCCATGGGTAGACTAGCTCATGTTGATGTTGGTGATAGGCAAATCGCTAGGGAGCTGCATAGATTGGCAAGATTGAGGGGTTAGGTTGGAAGAGGTTGGTGATGATGGTGTTGTGGTTATTGATGGGTCTATGTCTTCCTTGGTTGATGAGGCGGTAGTAAAACAAGATCTTGACTCCTCCTTGCATGAATTGAAGGCCTTGGTGAAAGAGGGCGAAGTAGAGGTTTTTTCCAAGGGGAGGATGGTGCCCTTAGGTACCAAAGTAGGTTGTGTATGCCTTGTGATGATGGTTTCAGGGAAAAGATTCTTAGTGAGGCCCATAACTCTCCTTATTCTAGTCACCTCGGTTCTACCAAAATATGGAGAAACTTAAGATATGTGTATTGGTGGGGAGTCATGAAGAGGGACATTGCCAAATTCTTATCTAGTTGCCATAGTTGTTAACAAGTCAAAGACAAACATCAAAGGCTGGGTGGCCTAACCCAATACATAGAGATTCCCACTTGGATATGGGAGGTGATCAATATGGATTTTATGGTTGGGTTGACCAAGACTAAAAAAGGTTTTGATTCATTTGGGAGGTGATTGATAGGATGACGAAATTGGCTCACTTTATACTGGTTAAGACCATCTAAGGGGCTGAAGCTATGCAAGGTTGTACATCTATGAGTTAGTAAGGTTGCATAGGGTTCCTTTGTCCATCATATCGGATTGTGGTTCACTATTCACTTCACACTTTTGGATGTCCTTTCAAAGGGGTCTTGGTACAAAAGTTCAACTTAGTACGACCTTCCATACCCAAACGGATGGCCAAGCTGAAAGAACCATTCAAACATTTGAGGATATGCTAAGGGCTTGTGAATTTGAGTTGAGGGGTAGTTGGGGTAACCATCTTCCTTTTATTGAGTTTGCCTATAATAATAGTTATCATTCTAGCATCGGTATGACTCCTTTTGAGGCTCTTTATAGGAGACATTGTAGATCACCGGTTTGTTGGTTTGAGGTTAGAGAGGTGGCTCTATTGAGGTTGGATCTGGTGATAAAGGCTCTTGAGAAGGTTAAGATAATTAGGTAAAGGTTGAAAAGAGCCCAAAGTCGTCAAAAATCCTATGCCAATGTGAGAAGCAGAGACCTTGAATTCAAAGTGGGTGATTGGGTTTATTTGAAAGTTTCTCCAATGAAAGGTGTGGTCCGCTTTGGTAAAAAGGGGAATGTCATGACCCAATCCTAAGCTAAGATGTGACATGGTGCAACGGGAACCCAAAGGGACCCCAATCACTCCTCTTAGAACATAATTACACATCCTTAGTGGCAGAAGCAGTAAATACAACCTAAAGAATAAGAATAGGGGCAACGGGACTAAGGGAAAGCTTGCACAATATCATAATAAAGAGGTAAGAGACAAGCTCGTATCATAGACATCAATAATAATAGAATCAAGGATCTTAGCATAGATACATAACATGTCCAACAAACACCTCTCTATATAGATAAGAACGGGGGACAGGACGAAGTAACCAGGCTCACCCTCATGGTCAAAATGGATAACAAAGAAGAATGTCTCAATACATAATAGAAGAATCATACACTAAGGTATCAAGAGTGGATGACTCACCAACTATATTGAATAGCACCGAACTAGCCATATGGAGGAGGAGGATGATCAACTTGGGTACTGGTTCCTACATGGTGACGTCATGTAGGCATAGAGTATGCGTTAGTACATTTGAATGTACTAAGTATATAGGATGCAATGTAAACAAGAATTGAGCATCATAATCAAAATGCATAGCAATAGGCAATAGGAAAACTTATAACAATATGACATGCCTGATCAATGCATGAGTAAATCATTCTAAAATAGTTCATGCTCAGATAGAATATCATATGTGTAGAAGGGACCAAGCTAGATTTTCAAAATACAAACCCTTTGGTAGGTTAGTGATGATAACACCTATCACCCTAGTGTGTGAGGTACAAACCCCTCATCAAGGTTAGTAATGATAGCACACATCACCCTAGTGTGTGAGGTACAAACCCCTCATCAAGGTTAGTGATGATAGCATCCATCTCCTTAGTGGTTGAGATGTTGACCCCTCAACTAGGTCACCCGTATTGAGCATAGTCTAATGCAACACTTTATATAAAATATATATTATATACATAAGCTCATTTCATCATCATATAGTCAATCATATCATATCTCATGCTTTGGACCTTCAACTCCTCAAGAA
>JAOTQR010073969.1:0-13113 GCA_025774065.1 Solanum ossicruentum | reverse complement strand
TTGTGTTAAGCATGTTAAGCATGTTAAATTGAGAAAATATAATAGTAATTGTGTTAATATCCCCTATAGGAGGCCCCCACCTATTTCAAAAATATCAACATAAGTGTCAAAATCACCATGAACTTGTCAACATAAACATGAATGCATGCATATGACATATAGGGCTGATACATGAGACATAAAAGCACATATAAGACTTAGAATTAGTACCTTAGGCTTGATTAGAATGAAAGGAATAGGGGTAGAACTTTTGTCGGTCCGCTTCAGCCTCCCATATAGCACTTTTGACTTGTTGATTCCTCCAAAGGACCTTAACTGAGGCAACATCCTTGTTACTCAACCTCTTCATATGTCTATCCATGATATCTATTGGAACTTCATAAATCAAGTTGTCTTCAACAACACTCACAACATCCAATAGGATAATAACAGTTGGATCACCCATACATTTCATCAACATAGATACATGAAACACTAGATGAACCAAGTCCATTTCACTAGGCATCTCCAACTCATAGGCCACCTTACCGATCCTTCTCATCACCATATAAGGACCCATAAATCTTGGAATTAA
This sequence comes from Solanum ossicruentum, assembly GCA_025774065.1. Lineage (NCBI taxonomy): Eukaryota > Viridiplantae > Streptophyta > Magnoliopsida > Solanales > Solanaceae > Solanum > Solanum ossicruentum. The sequence goes on along the minus strand of JAOTQR010073969.1, from coordinate 12,539 downwards.
TTTACCCTTCTCACTAAAATGAACCACACCCTTCGTAGGTGACACCTTCAAATAGACCCGATCACCAACTTTAAATTCAAGCTCCCTTCTCCTCACGTCAGCGTGGGACTTTGATGACTTTGGGCTATTTTCAACCTTTCTCTAATCAACCTTACCTTCCCCATAGCACCCATAACTAGATCCGGACCCAACAAAGTGATTTCACACACTTCAAACCATTCGACCGGTGATCTACAACGCCTACCATAGAGGGCCTCAAAAGGCATCATACCAATGCTAGAATGATAGCTATTGTTATAAGAAAACTCAATTAATGAATTATGATCATCCTAACTACCATTAAACTCCAAAACACAAGCCCTAAGCATATCCTCAAGAGTTTGGATAGTTCTTTTGTCTTGGCTATTCATTTGAGGGTGGAAGGCCATACTAAGCTTTACCTTGGTTCCAAGACTATCTGAAAGCACCCCCAAAAGTGTGTAGTGGAATAAGCACCACGCTCGGATATGATAGACAAGGGCACCCCATGCAATCTAACCAACTCATGAATGTATAATTCAGCATAGTCTTAGGCCTTATAAGTAGTCTTAACCGGTTGGAAATGAGCTGACTTTGTCATTCTATCAACCACAAACCAAATAGAATCAAAACCTTTTCTAGTTTAGGCAACCCAACCATAAAGTCCATGTTAATTTCCTCCCACTTCTAAGTAGGAATCTCTATATCTTGAGTTAGGCCACCCAGTCTTTGGTGTTTGGCTTTAACTTGTTGGCAACTATGACAACCAGATACAAATTTGGCATTGTCTTTTTTCATACCTCCCTACCAAAACACATCCCTCAAATTCCTATACATCTTTGTGGAACCGAGGTAAATAGAATAGGAATTCTAAGCCTCGTCAAGAATCTTCTTTATCAAATCATCAACTCAAGGCACACACAATCTACCTTGGTACCTAAGGGCACAATCTCCTTCTTGGGAGAAAACCTCCACCTTGCCCACTTTCACCAAGGCCATCAATTTTAATAAGGAGGGATCAAGATCTTGTTTTGCTTTTACCCCATCAAACAAGGAAGATTTTGAGCCATCAACAACCACAATACTACTTTTATCAACTTCTACAAACCTAACCCCCAATCTAGCTAATCGTTGGATCTCTCTAGCCACCTCTTTGCCCCCATCATCAACATGAGCTAGGCTACCCATAGAACCCCTACTCAAAGTATTCGCCACTACATTAGCTTTACCGGGATGATAATGCACACTCATATCATAATCCTTAAAAAGCTGGAACCAACTTATTTGTCTCAAGTTGAGATCTTTTTTAGTGAACACATATTGGAGACTCTTATTATAGGTGAACACATCAACATGCACCCCATTTAAATAATGATGCCAAATGTTCAAAGAAAAAACCACCGCAGCCAATTCAAGATCATAAGTAGGATAATTCTTTTCATGCACTTTGAGTTTCCTAGAAGCATATGCTATCACTTTACCATTTTACATCAAAACACAACCCAAACCAATTTGGGAGGCATCATAATACACAACAAACCCTTCCAACCCTTCGGGTAGAGACAAGATAGGAGCGGAGACAAGCTTATCCTTCAAGGTTTGAAAACTCTTTTCACACTCAGTGGTCTAGAAAAATTTAGCCTTCTTTTGAATCAATTAAGTCATGGGAGAAGCAATAGAAGAGAACCCATTCACAAACTAAAACGATCCAAAAAGTGACCGAATATGTGCCTTGGAAGTGTCCTGAATCATAATTTTCATATATCTCAAAATTTGTGTGTGATATCGAAAATTCAACTTCATATTCCTGATCAAGGGGTCAAATTGAGTGGGAAATAGCTCTAACTCCAATTTTAGAGCTAACAAATCGCAATTTCAAAATCCATAATTTTGCTTAACTAGTGTCTGTCCACGATGGTACCATGATGTGCCTCCATCCCAGACCTATGTAAATTTAGCGTCCACGATAGGCCGCATCACAGACTAGACGCGGACCTATGTATGTTGTTGCTAGTGATTTTATCTCGGTACAAGACTTTTGGATCTTAGGCCTAAGTCCTCCCACGTGTTAAAGTACCTATATTTAACCATATTTCACCTTCTATCATACAAGACATTGCCCAATACTCTTTCAAACACTTAAATAAATATTTTACCCCAAACATTTAGTCATAAAACTCACCCGGATCTTAAGGATTTCACTCAAGCTTCAAGTCTCCTTTTCCAATCTTCACCAAGAATTCTCTAAAGTCAAGGTATGTGGGTTTCAACCATTGGGTCCTTTCCCCCATGGTACCAAAGCTTCCATTTTATCTAAATTTCATATTTCTAAATTAATTTTACTTATGGGCCTTCTATCATGAATTAAACTATGATCTATGTTGAGGTTTTGTAAAAGTGTGACTGTTTTAGCATGTTTTGACCTATGAATCTTAGATCTATCTCGAGATTTGATGATGGTTTTGATGTATATTGTATGATGGTATTACTAAGTATTGGTAGGATGATTCACTTTAAAATTTCTTGCATGATTTCACTCTTTTATTGCATGATTTTACACTAGCATTGCACACCCATCAAGTGTTTGATAAAATATTTGGTTAATGTATCATAGGTTGTCAAAGGCCTAAGGCTTGGCATATGAGTTAAGTGACTTTATGATGATGCAAAAGGTGATAAGAATGTGTTGGTTTCATGAGAAGTATGTATCTGTTGGTTTCATGAGAAGTATGTATGTGTTGGTGTCATAAGAAGTATGTATATGTTAATATCATATGAAGTATCTATTGTGTTGTGAGTTGAACATATCCAATTGAGGAGTAATGCCTCAATCACCTAGATAAGGGTGGTATGCCATCAACCAATTGAGGGGTTGGTACCTCAATCGTCTCGGATGGGGGTGGTATGCCATCAACCAATTGAGGGGTAGTACCTCAATCATCTGGGATGGGGACGGTATACCATTAACCAATTGAGGGGTTGGTACCTCTCGAATAGGGGTGGTATGCCATCAAACAACTGAGGGTTTTCTACCTCAATCACTTCTAAAGGGTGGTCTACCTTAGATTCAAGTACTAAGTTTCTTGGTCAATGATGATGGTCTATTTCTACATATGTACTATGTTCTATATATAAGCATATTTACTTCAAGCATCATTCATGCATGCCATATTTTTATATGATCATCTATTGCTTAATTATGCTCTTTGACTAATACTTAGTACATTCAAACATACTAAAGCATACTCTTTGCCTACATGATGTTACCAGGTAGGAACTCGAGCCCCACTTTATCATCCTCCTCCTCCATATGGCTAGAACGATTTCTTTACAAAGCAAGTGGTGAGTCCTCAACATTGAGGACAATGTTATTAATCTTATGTTATGTATAAAGACTCTCTTTCTTTTTTATTATATGCTTGACTATGAGGGTGAGCTTGATAGCTTGTCTTGACCCCTGCTAAGTTCTATGTTTAGATATGTTGTTGGACAAGATATGTATTGATGCTATGAGCCTTGACTCTATTGACTCTATGATGTTTTATGCTATGAAAGATGTCCTTAGCCCCAGTTATCCCTATTTACTATCTCTTATCGTTATTTTATTGCTTCCACGACCAAGGATGTATAATGATATGTTCAGATACTTTCTTGGGGTCCCTTCGGGTTTCTCATGCGCCATGTCACGTCTAGGCCCTAGTCTTGGGTCGTGAGACAAACCTTTGGTAGTAACCACTAAGCCCAAGAAACTTCTAATATCCGATGGGGTCAATGGTCTAGGCCAATTTATAATCACATTTATCTTTCTAGGGTCCACCTTAATACCATCCCCCGACACCACATGACCTAGAAAGAAACCTCTTTCAACCGAAATTCACAGTTCTCATATTTAGCATACAACTTCTCTTCCCTCAATTTTTCCAACGCTGTCCTCAAATGACCCACATGCTCCTCCTCACTATGAGAGTATATCAAAATATCATCAAAGAAAACTACAACAAACAAATAAAGGTAGGGTTTGAAGACCTTATTCATAAGATCCATGAAGATAGTCGGTGCACTGGTTAACCCAAAAGACATAACAACAAACTCATAATGCCTATACCTAGTCCAGAAGGCCATCTTGGGAATGTCACACTCCCTCACCTTCACTTGATGATACCCGGACCGAAGATCAATTTTAAAGAAGTGGCTAGCCCCTTGAAGTTGATCAAGCAAATCATCAATCCTTGGTAGAGTATACTTAATTTTTGTAGTGACCCTATTAAGTTGTCGGTAGTCAATACACATTCTAAGTGACCCATCCTTCTTCTTCAAAAACAACATTGGTGCACCCCAAGGTGATTGGCTAGGCCTAATAAAACCTTTCTCCAATAAATCCCTCAATTGCTCCTTCAACTCCTTTAACTCTAGTGAGGCCATACGGTAAGGTTAAATAGAAATGGGTTGATATCGGGAATGAGGTCTATAGCAAAGTCTATTTTTCTTTTGGGAGGAACATTGGGAAGGTCATTAGGAAAGACATCAACGAATTCATTAACCTCCAGAACTGACTCTATGGAAGGACTTTGGACTCAACATCCCTAACCCTCACAAGATGATATAGACACCCCTCAGAGATCAACTTTCCAGGTTTAATGGAGGGGATGAACCTACCCTTGACCACCACATCATGACTCTCCCACTCAAAGATGGGTTCACTTGGAAATTTGAATTTGACCCTACGGGTTCTACAATCAATAAAGGCATAGTGTGCATGCAACCAATCCATCCCAAGATTGACATCAAAATCAACCATATCCAACTCAACAAGATCACAATAATATTTTATATAAGATGCAAACGGGACAATTTCTATAGACTTTTCTAGCAATAATAGATGCACCAACAGCAGTAGACATCTCATAGACTCATAGAATAATTCGATCACAACATGAAACTTTTTGGCAATAAGAGGAACAACAAAAGAAATAGTGGCACCTGGGTCTATCAATGTATACACATCAAAATCAAACACTTTGAACATACCGGTGACAAAATTGGCACCTCATCAACCCTTGTCTCCCTTGGAGTGCATAGAACCGACTGTTCCTTAGGGCACCACCTTGTTGACCTCCTCTTCCCAAAGGAATCGCATTGGTACCCCAGCCTTGTGGATGAACATCATTACCCTTGTTTTGGTTTTGAGGGCAATCCATCATCTTGTAGCGTACTTCTCCAAAACTATAGCAAGCATTAGTAACCCTCAAGCATGGATCAGTATGACCTTGACCATATATTGGCCACATATCATTAGGCCCAACATAACCATCACCTTGGGCCCTTGGGTAGTCATTGGCAAACCTCCTATTAGGAGCATTAAAAGACCCTTCGCCTTGATGAAACCAGCCGCCCTTGAGACATTGGAACATACCATCAAAATGGGCTCTCTTGGCCACATGATCCCTTCTCTTCCTTGATTTCTCCCCTCCACTTATTTCACATAAGTCATCAAGATGGACAAATCCATATTACTAATCAACATGGTGGTATGACATTCTTCACTCACCAAATCGGAAACACCCATCACAAATGCATTCATTCTCAACCTCGAGTCGCCAACCAAGTGTGGAGTATATTAGAGAGTTGGTTGAACCTGAGGGCATACTCCCTTACACTCATCGACCCTTTCTTAAAATTGATGAACTCCACTAATTTGCCCTCCCTAATCTCAAGAGGAAAGAACTGGTTGAGGAAAGCCACCTTAAACTCATCCCATAGAATCATGTTGTTGTTCCCCTTCTCCTCCTTCCATTGACTATAACATATTTGGGCCACCCCTTGAATTGGTAAGCTATCAACTCCACCTTATCTTCCGACCTTACACCCATGATAGCCAACACTTTGTATACCTCATCAATAAACTCTTGAGGGTACTCATCAACCTTAGACCAATTGAACTACGCTGGGGTCATCCTCATGAAGTCCCTCACTTGAGATACTGGAGTATGAGCATGAGGGGCTTGGGCCCCTTGGTTGACTTGATTAGCCACAACTAAGGCTAACAAGGAGAGAGCATTCTGTAGCTCACCATGAGCTGGTTGTTAATGTGTTATCAAAATACAACATATTTGGTGCCTAAAACAAGGGATTTTGCAAGTTCTTAATACGACTTTTTATGATTTTTATGTGTTTTTATGTTGTTATTGCAGAAAAGATAGGTTGGTATGATTTTGAGAGAAATTTACAGATATTTACTGAAGTGCAGGACATATGAGCCATCCAATGAGTAATAGCCCAAGCTATGAGTCGTAAGGTGCTCTTGTAACAAGAAATAGTAAGCAAACTGGGAATCTGTTAAGTGGAGGTCAGCCCTACGAGGCCACAAAAATCGTAGGTCTCAGTACAACTCGTATAGGTGGGATCGTAGTAAGAAACAGTGAGTTAAAAGTTTGGATCGTGAACTGAAGGCCTAGGCTACAAAAGAAGCATATGAGTTATTGCCCAAGCAACGACTCGTAATAGTGGGTCATAACACTGAAGTCCAAATTACCAAGTGCTGACTACGAAACACCGATTATGATTCATAAGTCATCCTACAAGTCATACCTGTGTGATGTATCTTCTGCCAGTGATGTACTATCAAGTTACAGCATATTTGGTGCCTAAAACAAAGGATTTTGTGAGTTCTTAAAGTGTCATTTTAGTTTTCTGATGTGTTTTTGTGTTAATCTTGCAAAAAAGTTAGGTTTTGGCATGAAATTGAAGAAAAGTTACAGATTTTACTAAAGCATAGGTCATACGAACCCACCTACGAGTCATAGATCACACTATGAGTTGTAGGTTGTGTCGTAGCAGGAATTAGAGAACAAAAATAAAAAATCTACCAAGTGAAGTTCATCCCTACAAGCCGAGTCTATGGGTCATAATACACACTACAATTTGTATAAGTGGACTCGTAGCAAGAATTAGAGAAACAAAATGTTGGACCAAAAATTGAAGACTAATACTCCGAGACCAATATACGATTCGTAGCTCAAGTAACGACTCGTACCTGTGGGTCATACCAGTTCAGTCCAAGATACCAAGAATCTGATATAAGACCCCGACTATGACTTTTAGGCCAACCTATGAGTCGTAACTGCGAAAATTATCCGATGATAATTTTCTTTTCTGCATAATTTCTAGGGTTGTTTTGTAAATACTATAAATTGTTTGAGTTAGGTTTTTGGAAGGGAGTTCGAATACTAGAGAATTATTCATTACATTTTGAAGTTTTTCGTAGTAACGACTCGTACCTATGGGTCGTACCAATTAAGTCCAAGATGCCAATAATCTAACATGAGACCCCGACTACGACTCGTAGGCCAACCTATGAGTCATCACTGAAAAACTTATTAGATGCCAGCAGTCTTTTCTGTATAATTTCTAGGGTTGTTTTGTAAATACTATAAATAGTTTGAGTTAGGTTTTTGGAAGGGAGTTCGAACACTAGAGAATTATTCATTACATTTTTGAAGTTTTTCTTAGGATTTTAGAGTAGATTCTTGTTCTCTTTGGGAAATCCATTTTGGGGATTGCAAATCTTGCTTTGTACTCATTGTTGATCAACCAAGCTTGTGGCTTTGCAAGTTTTGGTGCTTATCTTCTCCATTGTTATTGGTAAACTCTCAACTATGACTATTATGCGCATGTTTGTGTGCTTTATCTTAGCCATGAGTAGCTAAACACCCACAACTTGGTGTTGTGGGAACCATGGGTAGTTGACTTGAGATGACCTAGTTTTTATGCATGTCTATGATTGGGGTTTTGCATGTATTGTTTATTTCCCTTCATGATTTATGTTGTTTGGTGGTGGCCAACACCAAACCCTTCCTACAATCACGATCCCGACCAAGGAGTGATGAATGGGAAAAGGAAAGTAGATGATAGGATTTGGTTGATGTTTTCCTATCTAATCGACCAAGCCTGACCAAGGGGAGGTTGACTGGGACAATGTGTAACAGTTAGTTGGCACACTATGGTGGCCGACCAAGCGCCATGGTGAAATTTGACCTTCACCTTCACAAGAGGGCTGGAAGAACATAAGTTACCGTCTTGCATGCAATTCATCGATCAAAGTAATGTTACGTAGGGTAATTGAGTCGACAATCCATGGGGAACATAATTCTCAAGTTGTCCCCAAAATTGAATGTTCTCCCGAATTTTAATTAGAGTTTATTTTATGTTGTTCTTGAAACACACCCCCTCCCCCCCTCCTCGCCATTCAGAGATTGTGGTTATAGATACTAGAAATAATTAGTAGTGAAATCTTGTAGCTCAGTCCTGTATTCCTTGTGGATTCGACCCTAACACCCAGTTAGGTTAATTACTGATAGCGACCACTTTTTTATTGGAGCGTGACAATCATCAAAAAAATTATGGCGCTGTTGTCGAGGAATACAACTAGGTTTGATTTGATTTCACTATTAATTAGTTCTAATGTAAATTTCTAGAATCTTGTGTATTTTACTTTTGATTCTTTTTGTTGTATATTTGCAGGGTATACTAGTTTGTATGTCCAACACAAGGAGTCAAGGCAATCCCTTAGCTCCACTAAATTTGGAGATCCATCGATTACCAAGATGGATGGCTCAAGTGAATGAGGGCATTGAGGTTGAGGAGGATATGCATGCGAATAAGGAAGACTTAAGAAGAGAGGAGAATCCACCACCAAGGGTTAATAAGCCACAGCTTAGAGATTTTAATGCAAATGCTTACGGCTAGAATCAATATCGATTAAACCCTGTGGCTATGGATGTTACTGATTCTGTAGTACTTCCCCCTCTACCGGCAGATGCTAAGTTTGCGGTATCAAGTGGATTGCTCTAGGTGCTCCAAAGTTGTGGCCTATTCACAGGGTTACCATCAGAGGATCCCCACCATCATCTCTAAAATGTCATCTTCGTGTGCAAAAGTGTCATGGGAACTTAAAATATTTCTATTGACATTGTTGGATTGAGGGTGTTCCCATTGTCATTGACTGGTAATCCAGCTATGTGGTTGTCAGAACTTCCTCCGAGTACCACCACGAATTGGGTTGAGCTACAGAGGGTGTTCCTAGAAAGATATTTCCTAAGGTCGAAGAAGTTGAAGCTTAAGGACCAAATTAATAGCTTCGAGCAATTTCCTGGACACTTTCTTAGCACTACATGGGAGTGATTCACCAAATGTTTGATAAAGGTCCCCGATCAAAAAATTATTGATGACGTTTTGGTCGAGATCTTCTATAGAGCACTTGATGATAATAGCAAAGATTGCTCCAACACGGTCATAGGAGGTGTTTTTCTCGATCAACCGTTTGAGCTAACGGTCGAAAGAATGGAGCAAGTGGTGAAGACAAATAGAACATGGGCTCAGAGTGAGCGTGGTAATACAAAGAGTTCTTGTGTGGTCACCACAAACAATGAGCAAGCAAAGGTGAACGAAAATATCATGGAGCATCTTGCTCAACTCCGTACAAGCATAGATTTGGTTTTGAAGCAAAACCAAGTTAGTGTGAAGGCAATAGTTCACCAACACCTAATTACTCCTATCTATGATGATCAATTCTTTGATGAGGATGCCTATTATATAAGCAACCAAGCGGTAGGTTTCCCGAACAACCCCCAAGGGTCCAATTTGGACTATTGGAGGAAAGGTTTCAGGAATCAAGGTCAGAAATTTAATCATGATGGGATGTATCGAGACAACTAGGGTGGATACTAGGTCAGAGAGAGAGTTCCTGATGCAGAATGGGGAAGAAAAGAGGGCTACAGGAATGGTCCTTATGTGCCATCACATAATCGTGATATTGGATCAAGCAATTCTAGGATTGAAGATATGTTTGAAAAATTGTTGAAACGAGCCGACCACCAAGATTAGACTCAGAAGGGAATGAAAGTTGATATTTCAAGCATTAATCAAAAAATATAGTCTCACTCGGTAGCAGTCAAGCAACTTGAACAACAATTTGGGCAAGTGTCTTCACAATTGAACCAACACCAAAAGGGCACCTTACCAAGCAATACGATTCAAAATCCTGAAAATAAAGGGCATTGCATGGCGGTGATGATGCGGAGTGGAAAGAGCACAATAGATCCCCCTATGCCAGTTATGGTGGATGAAGTCAATGAGAAGGGTCTTGGTAGTGAAGATGAGGTTGTAGGAGAAGATCCAAAGGTTGGTGAGTTGCAACAAGAAGAGATAAGGGAGCATGACAAAGTGATATCGATCCCAAAACCTCCTCCTCCTTTCCCTCGAAGGCTCAAGAAGAAGGAAGAGGAGGGAGAGTTCAAACACTTCCTCTCGATGTTGAAGCAACACTCCATCAACATTCCACTTCTAGAAGCTTTGGAGAAAATGCCCGGATATGCTAAATATATGAAGGACTTAGTCACCAAGAAACACACTTTGAGCTAAGAATTCTCATGAGAACTCCAATAATGTAGTGCAATTACGACTAAATGTCTTTCTCAAAAGCGAGAGGACCCCGGGGCATTCACCAGTCCTTGCACAATCGGTGACGTTGAATTTGCAAGAGTATTATGCGACTTAGGAGAAAGCATCAATTTAATGTCTCTTCTTGTATTAAAAAAGCTTGGCATTGGTACTCCTACCCTGACACGAATGAGATTGCTTATGGCAGATTGAACCATTAAGAATCCGAAAGGAATCCTTTTGCATATGTTTGTTAAATTCAGTAAATTCATATTTTCGATAGATTTTGTGATCCTCAACTGTAAAGTTGATTTTGAGGTGCCCATCATTTTGGGGAGACCTTTTCTGCCCACTGGGAGAGCACTAGTGGATATGGATTCGGGTTAGCTGTGGTTTAGGGTTAATGATGCAGGAGTAGTATTCGATGTTCACTAATCAATGAAACACCCAGATGAATGTAAGATTAAGTGTGGACCCTCGATGATAGTTGACAAAGGAAGATGATAGAGTCAGGCCACGACATTAAACAAGGCACTTCTTGGGAGGCAACCCAAGCATTTTGATGATTATTTGTTTGTTTGAGACTTAGAGTAGTAGTAGTTTTTTGTTTTAAACTAGAAGACAATGATGCAATTGTAAATATTTTGAGGATTTCTGTGCTTTGAGACTTGGTTTGCAGGAAAAAGTGGAAGAACTGAAGTTCTGGAAAAATTGAACTTGGAGAAGCTCCTACGAGCAGGCCTACAAGTTATCCTCTTCATTACGACTCATAGTCATACCTCATAGAGGGAAACAGTGAGTATCTAAAGTTGGCACATACACTACGAGCCAACCTTACGATTCGTAGGGTCCCCTATGAGTCATAAGAGGGGTTCGTAGTTCCCAAGTATGATCCCTAAATTAAAATAATTGTTGGGTCAACTAGGAGACTAGGACCTACAAGTCGTAGGACATCTTACGACTCGTAGTCGGGATCTCATAGCCCCAATTTGTAGATTTTTATTCACCGACCCGGTTTAATATAAAAGGGGTTCAAAATAAAATTTGACCCCCAAATGCATCCTAAACCCTAACCAAGCGACAGAAAACTCCTCCCCATCACCCACATCATTTTCCCGACAATTTTCCTGACTACCCAAGTCACTTTCCAATGAAGATTCTAGCGAGGGAAAAAATTTCTAGGGTTTCATCGCGAAAATCATCTCTCTTTCCTTTGGTTCACATCTCAATCAAATTGGTAAGCTCTTTGGTTACATTTTTCAATTTTTGTTGACGAGCTTGTTCCCTACATAAGTATAGGTCTAGTTTGATATTGTTTAAGTATTCCACATACTGATTTTTGAGCTAAACTTATACCTTAAAGTTTGTAGGTCTAGAAAAAATTGAGTTGTGAATAGAACCCTGTCAAGATGCTTGAGTGGGTGATTGTGATTATGACATTTTTAAAGTTTAGTATGTAATGTATTATTGTTGCTAACATAGGGTTTGAATAGTTGTCAAAGTTGAACTTTAGGTGGTATGGGTGTGATTGCCTATGATTTTGATATGTAGGATTTGATTGACTTGTTAAGTATGGAAATTGCATCCTTGGGAGAGTGGTATGGTTGTCAAGTGTAGTTTGTAACGTATTTTATGTTTGGTGTGCTTGTCAAATGGTAGAATTGATTTTGACTCTTAGGGATAATGGCCATTTTAAACAGCAATGTTAGTTAGGAATTAAATATGTGTTAGTCTTGCTTTGCTCCTATTTGCTTGAATGAGTTAAAATTTTATGTTGAATTTGTGCTTGGTGTAGGGAATAGTTAGGCATTGCAGGTGACTTCTGTGTTCAGCTACAAGGCACTCCTACAAATCATAAGTTCCTATACGAGTCATAGTGACCCCTCATAAAAAGCATCAGTCACCTATAATTCCTTCATATTTCTCATAAGAGACCTGTCACACCCCTCCCTGGGGTCGTGACCGGTGCCGGATAGGGACACGCAACCACCTAATAAATCGATTTAATTTCTAATCTTATCCTATGATTCTACCGAAATTTCGGCAGAGTCTCCTCTGTTTTACTGACTAACCTCACCTGCAGC
>JAOTQR010073946.1:0-40329 GCA_025774065.1 Solanum ossicruentum | reverse complement strand
AAAAGAAAAGGGGGGTGGGGCGGGGTATAGGAAAGTTTTCCTTTTTTTTTTTTTCTATTTCTTTTTTAGACGGGGGGGGGGAATTCCCCCCCCCCCCCCCCCCTAATGATTGTTCTTTTCTATGCTAGATCATACCAAACATTAAAGGAAGACGGGCCCAAACTCCCGATGAGGAATCCACCAATGGTGAGCTCCAAGATTCTCTTACTATGTTTGCCCAAGTGGTGGCCAACCAAGTTTAACAAAAGGCCCAAGCCCCTCAAGCTACTACCCCGGGAGCTAGGGTATGAGACTTCATAAGGATGAATACTCTGATTTTCCATTTTTCAAAGGTCGATGAAGATCCACAAGGGTTCAGTGATGAGATCTACAAAACCTTGAATATCATAGGTGTTAGGCCGAATGAAAAGGTGGAGTTAGCGGCGTACAAACTCAAGGGGGTAGCCCAAATTTGGTATGATCAACGGAAAGGTGAGAAGGGGAATAACTATGTGGTGCTTTGGGAGGAATTCAAATTGGCCTTCCTTAATTGGTTCGTCCCTCTTGCGCTTAGGGAATGAAAGTTGGTAGAGTTTATGAACTTGAAACAAAATACTATGAGTGTGAGGGAGTATGCAATCAAATTTAAGCAAATATGAAAGTGTGCTCCTCACTTGGTGGCCTATCCTAGGTCAAGGATGAATAAATTTTTGATGGGGTCTTCAACTTAGTGAGTGAAAAATGTCAGTCCGCCTTGCTTATTTGTGATATAGAGTTGTCTCAGTTGATGACATATGCCGAGCAAATAGAGGAGACAAATTGAGGAAGAGGAGGGGCTATGAGGTTAAAAGGGCCTGCTTTGAGGGCAAGTTCCAAAAAGGTGTTATATTTCATCAAGGCCAAAGGCCTCCTCATGCTACTAATAGGGGGTTTACCCATAGCTTCCCTAGGCGTCAAGGTATTGTTGGTGCGGCTCCTAGTGATGTGTGTCCTTGATCTGGATGGGTTCATAAGGGCCTATGTTTGAAGGGTTCTAATACATGCTATGAATGTGGGGATCTTGGTCACAAGAAAATAGATTCTCCAAGAAACTTTGGCAAGGTTCAAGGTGCAAATGCAGTTCCACTGGGTAGAGGTTGTTCTCAAGGTGGTGCCTCAAGTCACAATCGGTTTTATTCTCTACATGGGAGGAAAGGGGTTGGTGAGGTCCTTGATGTTGTTACCGATATGTTGAAAACCATTGATCTTGATGTATATTCTTTGATTGATCCGAGTGCCACCCTTTCCTTTGTTGCCACCCTTTCCTTTGTTACCCCCTTTATTGCAAAAAAGTTCCATGTTGAGTCGGAGTTGTTTCATGAGTCATATGAGGTGTCCACTCCTATTGGTGCATCTACTGTTGTTAGGAGAGAGTATAGAAATTGTCCGATTTGCATCTTGCATAAAATCTTACGTTGTGATCTTGTTAAATTAGATATGGTTGATTTTTGATATTATTCTTGGGATGGATTGGTTGCATGCATACTATGCTTCTATTGATTATAGAAGCCGTAGGGTCAAGTATCAATTTCCAAATAAACCCGTCCTTGAGTGGGAAAATCATGATGATATGGTAAAGGGTAGGTTCATCTCATGCATTAAAGCCCATAGGTAGATTTTGAATGGGTGCTGTATCATCTTGTGAGGGTTAAAGATGTGGAGTCTAAAGTCCCTTCCGTTGAGTTAGTACCGATTGTAAGTGAGTATATTGATGTCTTCCTCAATGATCTTCCCGGTGTCCCTTCCAAAAGGAATATAGACTTTGGCATAGATCTCCTTCATGACACTCAACCTATCTCCGTTGCCCCTTACCATATGGCCCCAGTGGAGTTGAAGGAGTTAAAGCAATAATAGAAAGATTTGTTGGAAAAGGGATTTATTAGGCCTTAGCAATCACCTTGGGGTGCACCAGTGTTTTTTGTAAAGAAGAAGGATGGGTCACTTAGAATGTGCATTGACTACTAGCAACTCAATAGGGCTACCACAAAGAATATATATCCTCTTCGAAGAATCTAGGATCGGCCACCAAATGAAGAACATACTTTAAAAGTTTATTAAACTTGAGGGTGTACTCCCTCAAACTCATAGCACGTTGTTTCAAGTTCATAAACTCCACCATCTTTGCTTCCCTAAGCTCAAGATGCAAAAATTGATTGAGGAAAGCCGGTTTGAACTCTTCCTAAAGTATCACATAACCATTTCCCTTCTCCCCTTTCCATTAGTCATACTAAATTTGGGCTACCCATTTGAGTTACTATGCCGCCAACTTCGCCTTTTCATTCAGCCCAACATCCATGATATTCAAGATTTTGTAAACCTCATCAATGAACTCTTGTGGGTCTTCCTCCACCTTTCACCCATAGAAAATTGGAGGATTCATCCTCATTAATTCTCTTATGCTTCCTCCACCTTTCACCCATAGAAAATTGGAGGATTCATCCTCATTAATTCTCTTATGCTAGACATCGGGGTATTAGCATGAGGGGCTTGGGCCTCTTGGTTGACCTGATTGTCCACAACTTGGGAAAGCATAGTGCCAGCATCCCGAAGCTCACCATTGGTAGGTTGCTCCTTGGGAGTTTGGTCCCTTCTTCCTCGACTGTTTGGCATGATCTAGCAAAGCAAAAAATAATCATTAAGAGGGAAAAGAACTTACCACAACTCTATAGCATGACTTAGATTATGAAGAAGGGAAACATTTCCTAAAACATCTTATAGCCTCCTATTCATAGTCATGGTGCTCTTCACAACCATGAATAGGACTCTAATCAACGCGATGTGTTGGACTCCGAGGATCTATCAACCTAGCGCTCGGGTACCATCTTTGTCATGACCCAAGCCTATGGCCCACACGTGCCCGACGAATGGGGAACCTGAAGGAACCCAAACAAGCCTCCTACCATATCATTACACATCCTTGGTCGTGGAAGCAATGCAAAACAACATAAGAAACATAAATAACGGCAATTGGGACTATGGGAGAGACTCATATTCAAATAGATTGAATATCATAAGTAAGTTAAAGCTCAAGCATGATACATAACTTGCCCAACAACACCTCTAACATTGGACTTAATGGGGGCCAAGACAAGCAACTTGGTCACCCTCATAGTAAAAGTATACCAATAAGAAGGATAGTATTTAATACATAGCTTAAGAACATAGATATTGCACTTGCGCATTAGGACTTACCAACTAGCTTGAATGGATATCACTAGCCACGTGGAGGAAAATGATGACCAAAAGAAGCTCTAGTTCCTACATGGTAACAACATGTAGATATAGAGTATGTGTTAGTATATTTGAATGTACTAAGCATGTATGATGCAATTTTATAAGAGATAGGCATCATAATCAAAATGCATAACAATAGGCAATAGGCATAGTATAACAATATTGCATGTATGATCAATGCTTAAGTAAAACATGCTTAAGTAACTCATGCTTATATAGGATAGCCTATGTGTAGAAAAGACCAAGGTAGATTTCCAAATGTACAACTCTTCGATAGGTTAGTGATGATGCGGCCCCATCACATAGGTGAATGAGTACTAACCCTCATCTAGGTTCGTGATAATGCCCCCCATCACCAAGGTGCATGAGTCCTAACCGTCATCTAGGTTGATGAGTACTAACCCCATCTACATTAGTGATGATGCCACCCAATCAATTAGGTGGATAAGTAATAAACCTCATTTAGGTTAGTGATGATGCTGCCCCATCACTAGGTGGAGAAGTACAAACCTTCACTAGGTTATCCGGGCGCTTAGACCCCCCAGATTGGGCATGGTGGAGTTCTACACTTTACATAAGATTCATCATATGGTATTATGCAACACTTCATATAGGAATAATCATGTACATAAGCCCATTTCATCATCGTAAAATCATTCATATCATATCTCATTCTTAGGACCTTCAGTTCCTCAAGAAACCATAACTAGACATTTTATCAAACACTTTGGGGGTGTGTAGTGGGGTAAAAGACCTTGCAATTTAAAGATGAAATCATGCAAGAAAATCTATTGTAAAATAATCAATCAACACCTTGCAGCACCATCAATACATTCACATCATAACCGCTCATCAAAACTTACAATAGATCCAAGATATATAGCTCGGAACATACAAAATAGTCACAACTTTACATAGCTTTAACATAGTTCATCAGCATGTTCATATTAGTAAACCTATTTGTAAACTCAACTTTAAATCATGCCATTTAATAAAAAGGAAGCTTTTGTATCATGGGTGAAGGAAACCAGCATACCTTAGGTCTAGAGTTGCTTGGAATTGAAATTGGGAAGAATGAAGGCTTGGAAATGATATTTGAATCCAATCTTGTGCTTGGGTTTCCTTGAAATTGAATTGGGGCTTGATGGAGGCTTTTGAGAGAAATTGAGAGTGTACTTGAGATGAGAGTAATGACTTTGAACCTTTTGGAATATTGTTTAGGTCTTTTAGGATGTTTAAGATAGCACTGGAAGTCTAAAAAGGGCATTAGAGTAATTAAAATTTACAGAGACGCCATAAGTGAACGGATGGAAAAATTGGCAAAGTGTTCTCTCACTGGAGACTTTACTGGTCGTGTGGCACTCTATGGGTCATGTGGAGTTCCGTTGTGCAGAGCCTTAGTGAAAAAAATGGAACTTGGGAAACTTGGAAAAAATTGACGTCTCGTCACTTTGACGGACCACTTCACAGAGCATATGGCATTACACAGACTGTGTACTGGTCTGTCAGACCTCACATAGACAAAAATAATGTTGCAAGCCACCAAAAACCAAGTTCCATGGGCCGTACCACTCCACACGACCCATCAATAGTGCCCGTGGCACCACCCTTGGCCACACTTTCTAAAATTTTCAACAAGCTCCCTTTGGCACACGTTGTGACCATCCCCACGGTCAATGGTGATCCACATGGCCCATACTACTGGCTGTGCAACCTTCTTAGTGCTCATAATGTGATTAACCAATCCCAGCTGCACCAAACGACCCGTCAAAGGCCACACTGGTCGTCCAATAATCCATATGACAGCACTGCATGGGAGGGTCTCATGAAAATGATAGTACTCTTTCATCCGACATCTAAATGAGATACAACCAAGTGCGTTGTGATGCTAACGCAAAGTGATTTCATTTGACATATTCTGGGACACCTAGTTAAAGATGTTCTAAGAGTTATGTTGTTTTAATGTTCACCCTTGTATGAAACAACACCAAAACCTCAACTTGGAGGTAAATCTTGAACTCGTTTAGGTACTAGGAGTCTCCCATGAATCTATTACACCTCCAACCTCACCAAATGAGGCTTAAAACATGGATATACAAGAGCATAAATTTACAGGATGTCACATATGGTATAGCTAAATCCTCTAAGGTTAATTTGTGATTAAACCGCTCAACTTAGACAACATGTAGGTACCCCTAGATTACAAATGATAAGCGAGAGG
Organism: Solanum ossicruentum; assembly: GCA_025774065.1. Classification (NCBI taxonomy): domain Eukaryota; kingdom Viridiplantae; phylum Streptophyta; class Magnoliopsida; order Solanales; family Solanaceae; genus Solanum; species Solanum ossicruentum. The sequence continues at coordinate 34,856 of JAOTQR010073946.1, read as the reverse complement.
ATAGGAAGGCCAAGAGGGCTCGGGTTGATGGTGCTTTATCTTCCACTAGTCTACCAGTGCCAAGATACAAAAAGTAAAGGCTCCTTTTCGTCATTTTCCAAGGGTGTGGCAAGAACCATCAAGAAAAGTGTTTGGCTGGCACTAAGATTTGTTTCAAGTGTGGCGGTATAAGGCATAAGATGAGAGATTATCTTGTGTCCTTCGCTGAAAAGAGAAGAAGGGTACGACTTAAAGGTAGACTTCCATATGCTTAGTCGTTGCTAATGGTGCACTAATTCCTCGTAGGTGCCAAATATGTGGAAGGAATTATGTAGGAACATGTTTAAGAAACATGGGTGCATGCTTTTTGCATAGCAAGATGGGCCATAAGATTTTTGTTTGTCCATAAGCTCAAAGGAAATGTAAAGATGATCGTCCATTAGGACATGGTGCTATGGACCTCATAAGGCACAAGGTGGTGTCAAGGGTGGTTATTCTACTATTACTAAGTAACAAGGTTAGGGTGTTGGTGGTTAAGCTTCTCCTACGTGCCATAAATCTAGGAGATGCCATCAGGGAGATTGTTTGGCCGATTTGAGTGCATATTTTTAGTGTGGTGTGAAAGATCATAAGTTGAGACATTGTACATGGGTCACTAAGAATTATAAGCATGATTGTCAATGATCACAACCACACCCTTATAAGGATCCATAGACATTGTATAGTGCTTCATCGGGTTTGTTTATGTTTATGATGTCATGTTTATTTGGATTTGGGAGGCTTTTTCTCTTCAATTATGCTATTTGTTGGTAATAAGATTCATGTATGTTATGAATTGTTATGTGAACCCTTTGTGGTGTTTACCCCATTTGTGAGTTAACTATTGCTAGTAGAGTCTACAGGGGTTTTCCCGTGTCTATATTGCATAAAATCTTATCTTGTGATTCCATTAAGCTTGACATGGTAGATTTTAATATCATTCTTGGGATGGATTCCTTACATGCATACCATGCTTCCATTAATTTAAGAGCATGTAATGTGAAGTTCCAATTTTCTAATAAGCCCATCCATGAATGGGTAGGTCATAGCTCGGTGGTTATTGGTAGGTGTCTTTCTTGTCTTAAGGCCTGGAAAAATTTTCTAAGGATAGCATTTACAATCTTCATAGGGTTATGGATGTTGACTCTAAAGTCCCTCCTATCTAGTCGATTCTGGTGGTCGATGAGTTTCTTGATGTCTTTATCGATGAGCTTCCCGATGTTCCTCCCGAAAGGGGAATAGGTTTTGGTAAAGACCTTCTCCCTAATAGACAATCCATTTCCATTCCCCCCTTAGCATATGACCGTGGCGGAGTTAAAGAAGTTGAAGAACCAATTGAGTGATTTATTAGAGTAGGGTTTTATATGGCGTTGTAAGTCATCTTGGGGTGCACCGATGATATTTATGGATCTCATGAATATGGTCTTTAAACTCTACCTTGGCACGTTTGTGGGAGTGTTCATAGATGATATTTTGATTTACTCCTGGAGTGAGGAAAGCATATTAAACTTTTGAAGGCAGTATTGGAAACCTTAAGGAAAGGATGTTTATTTGCTATGTTTGACAAACATGAGTTTGGTTAAAATGGAAGTTGTAAGGAAATGACCTAGACCTTGACCCCGCTATGTTAGAATTGAAGGCATTGGTGAAGGAGAAAAATGTAGAGATTTTCTCCCAAGGAGGAGATGGTATCCTTAGGTATCAAGGTAGGTTGTGTATTTCTAATGATGATTGGGTTGAGGTACTTGATCTTGAAAGAGGCACATAATTCATCCAATCCTATTCATCCCATTTTTACAAATATTTATAGAGGTTTTAGGGAGGTATCTTGGTGAGGTTGATGAGATGCCTATAATTTGACCGAACATGGTTATGGATGCTATGGAGAATGTGAGGCTTATAAGGGGAAAGGTTGAGAATGAACCAAAGTAGGAAAAAGTCCTACTCTGATGTCAGGAGAAGAGATCTTGAGTTTTTGTAGATGATTTGTATTTGAAGGTCTCATCCATGTAGGGTGTTTTTCAACTTTGCAAGGAGCACAAATTGAGCCCAAGTTATGTAAGGCCTTATAGAATCTTAAGGAGAATTGGCAAGGTTGCCTATGAATTAGAGTTTCCTATGGAGATGAGTATGGTTCATCCTGTCTTCCATGTATCTATGTCTAGGAAGTGTGTAGGTGACACAAGTTCTTCATTTCCATTGAATATTGTGTGTCTTGTAAAAGTTAAATTGACCAATGAAGAGGTCCCGTTGAAAATATTAGATAGGCGAGTGAAGTGGTTAAGAAACAAATATGTGGTGTCCATTAATATCCTTTAGAGGAATCAACAAGTCAAAAGTGTCACATAGGTAGCTGAAGCAGACAATAAGAAGCGATATCCGTACCTCTTTTTAACTCTATTCAATCCTAAGGTAACAAATTATATCTATCGATGATTTCAAGTCTCGAGTATCAGCCCTCGTGTCATTATTGCATGGATACATGTTCATGGCAAATTTTTTTGGTAGTGTTTGATATATATGTTTGAAACTTTTGTAAATAATGTCTAATTGCATGGATTGCATTCATGTTGGGCTGAAAGATTTCCAATCACTCCTCTCATTTATGTTTAATTTACATTAGGGGATGAATATTCCCAAACGGGAGATAATGAAACACCTCTCACTTACCTCGAAAAAATGCCCTATAGCATGTTTGTTGAATATCTCAAAATCAGTGCATGATTTCACAAATCCAACTTCCTATTCTTTCTCAGGGGAAAATAGTATAGGAAAATGGGATGGTCTTTGATTTTTAGATAACCCGTAGCAAAAAATAATTTTTGGGTACAGGGGATGAAGTAGAAAGGGTATGCGACTAATTCGCTTCGTGGACTTGTAGCACACTAGTAGAAAAATGGCCTAAACCTATTCCTGAGCCAAATTAGGAGAAAAATTGAACTTCACATAAAAAGGTACTAGTCCGTTTCAAGTCAGTGTCACGGACTTATTGCGTACTAGTTCAACAGGTTTCTGATTTTGTGTTTCCACTTAAAGGCAGTTGGGTAATAACCCAATGCCTATATAGACGGGAAACCCTTATTCCTTAGCCATTTTTCAAACTAAAACTCACAAGAACCTCTCAAATCCTCTACAAAACATCATCAACTATCCTTCTAAATTTCAAGAATCTCAACAACTTGCTTTGGATTTCAAGAACCCAATTGAAGCCTCAAGTCTTCCACAATCGTTTCTTCAAGAAACTCCAAGTTTAAGGTGTGGGGCTTCATTTCAGGAGATTCTTCAACCCGTGAAGCCAATCCATCCCTCTTTATCAAACTCTATGATTTTAAGGTTGAATACTTTGTGGGTAATTCTTATTATGCATTGTACACATAATTTAAGTTTGAGTACATCAAGTAATTATTTTATTATGCTTAAACACTGTTAGGGTTTGATATTATGATAGAGTTTATGATATTAAATTTATGTGCTCTATGGTGCTATGAAAAGCTATAAAAGAACTTGTAGATTTTAGTTGGATTTCATAATATCCAAAATGAGGGTTTGACTACAATGTTGGTGGGTTGATTTGAATAATTCAAAATGAACTGATTTATCTCATCTCATGTTCTATACTCTTGAATTGCATGATTTCAAGCTTATGAGTATATTACCCACCACATTTTTATTATACTATTTGACAAGATCCTATGTTGATGAAAGTCTTATTGTAAGACCTGTGAATTATAAATATTGTATATGTTGAATGGCTTCTATACATGCTATGAGCTCATGAGATTGTTTTGGATACTATAAATAATTTAGAGCCCTTTTCTTTGATATTATGATATAATGGTTTGATAAGATACTCTTATGATACTTCCATGAACTTTGAAGCTTTGTATAATATGGCTAGGTATATACATTGAGTATTCCTTTGGATTGTTGACCGAGAACCGAGAGAACCTTGGTTTGTAACCGTTTTCCTTAACTATATGTCACCATATGACATTTTGTAAATACTACCAAAAAGATTATATCGAAAGGTAGTGATATTTCTACACTCCTACCAAAAGATTGTATCGTAAGGTAAGAATATATTATAATACCTACCGAAAATGTCATGACATAAGGTAGAATAATTCACAACTCCTACTGAAAAGGCCTTGTCGTAAGGCAAGGACATCCTATATTACCTACCAAAAAGGCTATGTCATATGGTAGGGATATTTTAACACTCTTTGAAAGGGTAATATCATACGGTGAGTGGATGGTCTACCATGGAAAAGTAGATCACTCTTTTTTTGGTGTAAAGTGAACATTGAGATTCAAAGTAGTGACTCGTTTGGTCTTCTTTGTCGATTAAGGTCCATTCCCATCTATGTATGATATGTTCTGTGATTTGGCAATCCTCATGGATGTTTTGACTAAGGCATTGAGCATTTAGTTTATGTTGAGCTTATATCTGTTGACTATAATTATTCATATTGTTTAATTATTGCTTATGACTTTTATTTCATTCCACAATGCATACTTAACACATTATAAGTACTAAAACATACTTTTTGCCTACATGATCTAACCATGTAGGGATTAGAGATCGTATTCATCCTTCTCATCATGGTTAGACGACTTGTTTGAAGATTGCCAATGGTGAGTCCTCCACTTTGAGGACAATATCCACTCTCCTTTCATGCTTTGTTCAGACTTATTTACTTATGGATATTTATCTTTTTAGGATGAGCCGAGGAGATGTCTCGGGCCCGTTCTACTCATGTTAGAGGTGTCATCGGATATATGGCAATGTATGTTATGATCTTGACTCCACTATGTTTATGTCATTAGGAAAGACTTCCCTTAGTCCTTATCCCTTTCTACGTGTTGATGTTTGTTGATGATGTGATGGAAGTCCCAAGTTCCCTATTGCACCCATAGCATGAGTTATACTTACCCGTTCCTTAAACTTTATTTTCTATGTGATTCATGCAAATCCTCTTTCCTATAACATCCTCATAGCATGAGTCCAAAGTCCCGTATCCCTTAGAAATATTTGTTACTTGCTTGTTGTTAAATTATGCTTCTACAACCAAGCATGTGTAAATGATATGTTAAGAGGCTTGTTTGGGTTTCCTTCGGGATTTTCGGTCGCTGTGTCACATCTAGACCCTAGGGTTGGGTCGTGACTAGCCCAAACCATAACAAACTCAATAAAATAATAAAAATGGAAAATAGAAAAATCTAATAAGATAATTGCATAAGAAATCGAAACTACACCATCCCAGAATTGGTTTCACATATACAAGCCTCTATAATAAGAATACGCAAATGAAAATGCAACTCATGATGTTTAGTTCCCAATTAGAATATAACATAAGATAAAATCCTCGAAGGCCTAACGAATGTCCAAGTAGCTACCTCATAAGAGATCCTGAAGTTCGATCCTTAAATGAAGGAAACTAATAAGGGGGACTGGCCTCACAACATACAAAACTGCAGCAAGTGGTGAGCATCAAATAACAAGCTACTTAGAAAAATGGAAACTAACCTAAAGTAAAGCAGAGGAGAAAACAAGTACTCCTTAACACCGAATCACATACCACCAAAATACAAACCTGCACTCAGAAAAAGTCGTAGCACAATGTATTCAATATACAAAAATCACAAGGATATAGATGTAATAATAGCATGCAGAAGTGATATGAGATGGAGTGAATGTCATGAGATGTAAATAATGCATGCAATGTCTAATAATGGTAATGCATGTCCAACCTATGATACACATTTGCAAATAACATCAAATCGAACCCCATAGGGGCCATGAAAAAACCATGTACTTGTGAACATTGTCAGTAATTACCTCGACCAATGCTCACACTTTTGGAAAAGACCTCGCACCCAATATTAGCTAGCATATTACCTCAACTCGCCAATAGAAACCCCAGATAACATCGACTGGTAGAGACCATGGCCACCAACCCTTATGTTACCTTACTCATCACTCAGTCGTAGCAATTACAAGTATTAAATACACAAATAATACTGAATGCAATGTATGTGATCTCATTTGTATCACAATGTCAACATCATAACGATTTCAATATTATCATAGTATCAATATAATCAATGCCTCAATATCAATTGTATCATAATATAACATGCATCTCAACATAACCACCAAGAGATCTACAAGATCACACATATTACAATCTCTAATTTATTTCACAGATCAAGATATCACCATATGAATAATTAATCATGTCAAAGCCGATGACAATATAATTCTACCCAAAGGTACTCAATCCCATGCACATAGGAGCATACATGATTCATCAGACTTAACAAATGGTTAGAAGTCCACTTGCCTTAGATAAAGTCTCAAATCAATACAAATCCAAAGCATTCACCTTTCTACTATACTCTGAATCAACAAAATTTTATTAAATATAGCATCAACAATCATATAACGAATCTAATAACACTAACATCAATCAATTCAAGAGAAAAAGGGTAAAATGGTCAAAAATCACATGTCAAAAAAAGTAGCCAAAATCTAAAGGTTAATACGTGAAAACGTTCTCACATAATTAGGAGTTCAATGGAGAAAACCATTTTGAAAATTGACTTAAATGAGGGAGAACAATTCCCAAAATTACAAATTAAAAACTCAATCTAATCAATGGAAATAGAAGAAATAGGTAGAAAATAGTTACCCAGTCGATTTGACTTGAAAAAGATGAAATTCCTCTCTAAATTGAATCTTGAAATAAAAATAGTGGAATTTGATAGAACCTATCACTTTAAAAATGTCTGCTATTTAGGCACTTTTTGTTCTTTGCAAATGTGGAGACAAGTGGCCTGTAAAGCGCTGAAAAGATGGAGGTCTGGGCTCGAAAGCTTAGCAAACACGAAACTCCACCCATGAACGTGGAGGTCCAGATTGCTTGACCTCTGCGAACAGCTCTAGAGGGGTTAATGTTGCGAAGGGACCAAGATACACCAGAAACCAGCTAAAAACTAGCAAACACAACACAAGATAGTAACGAATAGGAACTTCAAAATTCATTCAAAACCCTTTGAAAGCAAACCATACATGGAACCCTATCATAAAAGATGCTCCGAACTCAATGGAACTGTCAGAATTCAAATTTGAGACCTCCTTGTCCTGAAACTTGAGAAAAATCATTTAAATTAGCTTAGGACTTGAAAACTCAAAAAAATATCGCAAAATCTAAAAATTGAAATGAAGCCATTCTTATCATTAGTTTCCCCATTCAAAACCACTGGAATTGTAAGAATTTTGATCCGAGTCTCCAAACATCGAATGTTGAGAAAAGTCCAACAATGATCGAAAATGATGCAACTTTGGGCTTAAAATCTCCATCTTAACTCTAAATTCAGTTCTGGAACATCTTAACTCCAAGACCAAATTTGACCTTCCAGAGCTGATGGAACTGATAAAATTGCAGTCTGACACTCGATGTTCAAAATGACCTCAAAACTCAAAATTTCCAAATTTAAGCATTTTCAAACTCTTTATATAACAAAACTACGACTTTTTAAATGGTTTACAAAATCTGACTTTTACTCTCAACAAAAAATAACCCAAGAAAACTTTTGGGAAGGGAAAAATGATAATTTTATGAAAATGCAAAAAAATGACCTCAATATCATCCACTACTAAAAATAATATTCGTCCTCGAACATGAGGTGAGGGATATACCTGAAGGCTGAAATAACTAAGGTTATCAAGCATGCCTATCTAACTATATCTCCCATTTAGCCTCACTCTCGGGCCTATGGTTCCACTGGACCTTGCCTGATGTAATCTCCTTAGTTCTAAACTTTCTCACCTGGCTATCTAAAATGGCCACCATCTTCTATTCATAAGTCAAATCTCAGGTCAGCTCAAATTGAATCCATGGAAATTAGATAAGACTCATCCGGAATGTAATGCCGCAACATTGAGACATGAAATACAAAATGGACAAAAGATAGGTTTGGTCGAAAGGCAAGCCTATAAGCCACTTCTCCCAATCTAATTCGAAACTCAAAAAGACCAATACACCTCAGGCTGAGCTTGCCCTTCTTCCCGAATCTCATAACACCCTTCAAGGGTGAAACCTTCAACCAACCATGTCACTAACCATGAACACTAATAGTCGAATACACCTATTTGCATAACTCTTTTAGTGACTCAAAATCTACTGTGAATCAACTACACCTAATCTAGGTTATCTTGCAACATATAAACACCCATGCTTACCACTGCTTCCATGTCAAACTATCCGATAGGTCATATAATCTCAGGCCAAACAAAGCCTTTAAAGGAGCCACCTAAATGGTGGAATGATAACTATTATTGTACGCAAACACTGCCAAGGCAAAATGCTAATCCCATCTGCACTAAAATTAATGGCAAAGGCTCAGAGCATGTCATCTAACATATGAATAGTCCTCTTGCACTAGGCATCGTTCTGAGAGTGAAAGGTTGTATTCATATCCAAATGGGTACCCAATCAATGGTATAAAGCCCTCCAAAAAGGTGAAGTAAGCAATGAGCCATGATCTGAGACAATGGAATCGGGACTCCATGAAGTCTAACTATCTAACTAATATAATGTTCGGCTTGTCTCTCTGTTGTATACTTCACTTTGACCTGAAAAGTGGGTTGATTTGGTCAGACAATCTACCACTACCTAAATGGAGTAAAAAACCCCCAATAGTAGGAGCCAACCCAACTGCAACGTTAATAGTAATATGGCCTATTGACATCCATGAATGGGCATCTTCTATATCAAACCTCCAGGCCTTTGGTCCTCACATTTAACCTATTGGCAATTCAAGCAACTCGCCACAAACTCAAAATGTAACTCCTTATACCACAGCACCAATAATATTGTTTCAGAACATGGTACATTCTAGTTGCCCTTGGATGAATAGAATATCTAGCACAATGGGCCTCCTAAATTATCAATATGATCAAATCAGCTACCTTAGGTGAACAAATAAGACTCCCAATCCTTAATACACCATCAAAATCAAGCACTACTTCTCTAGCTTCACCTCTAATGACTCTATGTCGAGTAGCACATAACTCTTTATCCACAAACTATCTCTGTTGAATATTTATCGATCAATGATGAGCAAGCCTCAATAGAAGCTAGCACTCCACCCTGATTCAAATCTCACGAACCTACTGGCCAATCTCTGAACATCTCTAGCCAATTGTCACTCCTCCACCCAGAATAGTTGCTAGACTCTCCATGCTGGAAGACTTCCTACTAAAATCATCAACCAACATATTGGCCTTTCCTTGGTCATATAAAATAGTCACATCATAATTCTTTAGAAGCTTAATCCATGTCCTTTGTCTTAAAATTTAGGTCATTCTACATGAAGATGCATTACAAATTGCGATGATAGGTGAATATGTCGCAATGAACACCATAAAGATAATGCCTCTGTAACTTCAAAACAAACAAAACAGATGCCAACTCAAAGTCATGGGTAGGATAGTTCTTCTCATAAGGCTTTAACTGCCTAGAGACATAAGCTATTACCTTCCCCTTCTACATCCACACACCACATAACCCTACTCCTTAGACATCCAAACAGATCGTGAAATCAACATCCTCCTCTGGACATGTCAAAATAGGGAGTTATAGTCAATAAATACTTGAGTTTTTTGAATCACTCCTTATGTTCATCCGACCTTACCAATGAAACCTCCTTCTAAGTGAGCCTGGTCAATGGAGCTCCTATAGAATAAAACCCCTAAACAAATTACTTGTAATAACTAGCTAGGCCCACAAAACTACAAATCTCAATGGCCGAAATAGGCTTGGCCCAACCTTCAATTGCCTCAATCATTGTTATATTAACCCGGATACCCTCCCTAGATACAATATGACCCATAAATGCTACCGAACTTAGCAAAAACTCACACTTGAAAAACTTTGCATATAACCTATCATCTCTAAGCCACTTAAGTAAGATCCTCAAGTACTGGTCATGATCCTCTTTTATCTTTGAGTAGACCAATATATCATTGATGAAGGAAATAACAAATGGATCCAAATATGGTTGAAATACACCATTCATCATCTCTATAAATGTGGCTATGGTAGTAATCCTCCTGAAGGACATCATAAGGAACTCATAGTTCCAATACCTCATTTTGAAGGCCGTCTTAGGAATATCAGAAGCCCTGATCCTCAGCTAACTATATTTAGATCTCAAATCAATCTTGGAAAACATGGTTGCACCTTGAAGCTAGTGGAATAAATCATGAATTCTAGGAAGGTGGTATTTTTATTGGCTGTCACTTTGTTCAACTATCTATAATCAATATACATTCTCATCGAGCCATCTTTTTTCTTTACGAATAAGACAGGGGAACCTCATGTAGACATACTAGGATATATGAACCCCTAACTCAGTAGATTTTTGAGTTTCTCCTTTAGCTCCTTAAACTTATCTGGTGCCATACGTTAGGTAGGGAAAAAAGGCTTGGTAGCAGGCTAAAGATCAATGTCAAAGTCAATATCCCTATGGAGGGACTCTAGGAAGGTTTGAAAGGAGCATATCAACAAACTCCCAAACAGAAGGAATAGACTCCATTGGTAGTGTCTCAACACTTGTATCACGAATAAAAGCAAAATATGAAAGACAACCCTGCTACACTAACTTCTACACTGGAATATAAGATATGACTTTGTTATGATAGGATCCACTTGAACCTTGCCATATAATACTCGATCTACTTGGTATAGCAAAAGTCACAGTCTTAGCATAACAATTAAGAATAGACTAATTAGGAGAAAGACAATCCATCCCAAATATAACATCAAAATCAATCATATCAAGAATAATCATATCAACCCATGTCTCATAGCTTGATAAGCTCAAATGACATGATCGGTGATGTGGTATAAAAATATAACATATTTGATGGCTAAAACATAGGATTTTGTGTGTTCTCAATGTGACTTTTATGGTTTTTATGTTTATTTTTGCAGAAAATATAAGTTGGCTTAATTTCGGAAAAAATTACAAATTTTGTTGATTTTCAGGCCATACGGGCCCCACTACAAGTCGTAACTCATGCTACGAGTCATAGAGGTGGTATCGTATCAACTAACAGTATTCAAAAATAAAATCTAAAACACTATAGTTTAGCCATACAAGCCTTAGGTACGAGTCACAGTCCCTTTTATGACTCGTAATAGGTAGCCTCGTAGAAATTGATAGTGCTGATTAAAATTGGACCAAAAGCAACAAGTGTGGACTATGAGAAGGCACCATGAGTCGTAGACCAGACTAGTACTGGTAAAGGTGGATCGTAGCAGTGAAGTCCAAAATATCAAGTGTTGACCACAAAATCCTGACTACGACTCGCAGTGCACCCTACGAGTCATAACTGCATGTCATAGCAGCTACTGACCATATTTTCTAATTATTATAAGGACCATTTTGCAAAATGCTATTAATAGTAACATTTAAGGGTTTTAGGAGGAGTTTTTCATTCATTATTCGACATTTTTCAAAGATTTTAGAGAGGTTTTAAAGTAGAATTTTAGGGTTTATCTTTAGAGATTCAAATTTGGAGATTTAGATTAACATGTGGATTATTTCATCATTCAAGCTTGTGATTTTAATTTCAAAATGGATTTCATTATTCTTCAATTTTCTTTTGTATGAAATCTTGGGGTATTGGGAACCCTGAGTGGCTAACTTAGAAAATCCGATTTATTTGCACTTCTTGAGTTTGGTATTAGCATGTATTATCCATTTTCCTTTATTTTTCTTGTTATTTAATGGTGGAAAACATTAAACCCTGCATAGTGTCATTATCCCGAACCAGGTAGTGATGAATAGAAAAAGGAAATGGATGACAAAATTCGATTAATGTATTCTCATCTAGTCAATCAAACTCGGCCAAGGAGAGGTTATCTGGGACAATGGGTATCAGTTAGTTTGACACACTATCATAGCTGGCAAAGCGCTATAGTGAAATTCAACCTTTATTTTTTCCCAAGGGTTGGAAGAACCTAAGTTGTTGTCCTACACTTAATGTCCTGATTGAGGTTGTGTTATATGGGGTGTTTAAGTTAGTGAATCATTGGGAACACAATTTCCCAAGTTGCTCTCCAATTTGATTGCCATTTAGTAGTTTAGTTTAATTTTCTATCGATCATTGCAAACAACCCTTCCTTGATAATTGAGTTATTTCATATTTGTACTTATTGTTGGTGAATCAAAGTGGCAAAGCCCCATATTCCCTTGGGATGTAACACCCCACATCTTATAATAGTAGTACTATGCAAATGAAACATGATATGGCTTTTCAAATTAGCACCAATTCTTAAAAATGCTTGAATCTACAATTAAAGGGCGATATGTATGTCTAACGCTGAAGAGGGTCAAGTGTAAATAAGTTTTAAGTCGAATTGAGGAAATCAAGGCCCTAAAAAATGTGAGAGAATTGAGGTTCTTGTAGGACTTAGGATGCTAGCAGGCGAGTCACCTACTTGCTTAGCTTAAATTTTCTAGCTAAACGGAGACGAAGCCCGATATCGAGTTTGTCCAAGTCTGATTATGAATAATGTCCGTGTTAAGGGTGTAACTTCAGCCCATGTTTTAGCATCATGAATGGACCTTATTTTCAGTCCAAGAAGAATGTAAAAAGGGCCCATGTAAATCACAACCCAATTGACTATTTGGGCCCAAAACTAACTAAGAGGAATTTGGAAAATGTGCAACCAAAAGCCATCAACTTTAAGACCCATTTAGGCCCAAGTGTAAGGGCAAAGATGCTACATCACAAGGCTATTAAAAAGTGTAAATATGTGGTCAAAAGTTATAAAGAAATTCAGCCAAAGAGAGCCTTTATAAAGGCTCAAAAGCAGTACCATAAATTATTTTACTTTGGAGCAATTTTCAGCTTTCCTAAAACCTCCTTTTCTCTCTTTATTTCACTTCACAAGGCACCCTGCACGACACTCTAGGGTTCTTGATGGAGACATAAATCTTTAAGGATAAGGTGAGTGGAAATATTCATGTATTTGTTATACTTATCCCATGAAAAATAAGAAGTATATGCTAGTATGTTTGTGCTGGAAATTTTGACAGCATGTGTACTAAGGATTGTTGTGAACTTTTCTTGATTATTTTAGAGGATTTTCTCTTCTTGGTTGGCTGAAATATAAAGTAATCTTATATTTTTAATAAGTTATAGTTTATTAGTGATGTAACTAAGTTGCTGCACCATGTTTTCAGTCCGCAAATATGAGTTGTTATATGACGTCGTAATTGTACTCTTAAAGAAACTTAGGAGCTGATAATTGTAATTTGTTGTTCCATGACCTTCACCTACTTTTGAACTATTTATGGACTATTATAAGACAGGTTTTATGTGTAAAAAAAAATTGGATACAATTTGGGTAAAGTTGAAACAGGTTCGGGATTGTTGACGTCGAAATATGACGAAGGGATGTAATGTTATGCTGCCTGTTTGTATGTTGCATAGAATTGTTATGTGTCTGCATTGTGGGCTGTTGTAAGACTATTAAGGTCCTAAAACAAGATATATATTACATGTACATAAGAGCTATTGTTAGAAGATATGATTATAAGTGAAAAGGTTGAAGAAATGCCCTTGCGTCGCAAATTAAAAGTTTGCTGCCCGGGTGTTAGTTTTCATGATATTGGACTGTCAAGAAGTGTTTCTTTGCTGCTAATACTAGTCTTATTGCCTAATATATTGAAGATAAATACTTTAGGGAAAAAGTAGTCACTCCAACATAGTAACGTGGTTATACAATGAGGTATGTAAGGCTACTCGATTTTGTATTACTAGGCATGAAACCTAGGTTCTTCCTTGGTACATAGAGGCTCTTATCTTCTTCAAAATAACAACCAGCCATGTCTCCACTCTTTAACATGTTCATATGCTTCCATACATAGTCAATTTTAAATCTGCATACATACTTGGATACCAAGATACACGAACTCGTTCTACCAAATAAAGTTCACGTGTTGTTCTACCTCCTATGCATTTCATTATTTGTGTAACTTACTCCTTTCATTGTGATATTGTCTTTTGTGATTATTTACATGTCAGTTGTTGTATCTACAATCCTACAGCTCCAATATTACGACCACCAAAAAAATCATCTCAAAGGTGATTTAAAGATAAAATAAAGTATATTGCTTGTTGATGGGCGGTAACCTTAGGGGTGGAAGAATCACCTAACCAGGATCGATCCTATCATGGGCTGTAGCCCAAGGCGTTAAGGAAAAGCCTAGCCAGGGCCGATCCCAATATAGATTTAATACTGATCAACTGGTTATTTGTATTACATGTTGTGCAAAGATTATACAGTAAAGGTAAAGTAACAAAAAGAACATAAAGTACATGATCCCACAGTACAACTAAGGGTGGTCTCATATCCTACACCAGTGTATAGTTTCATTTGAGTTGTTACTTCATATACAGTATTTCATGCCTTACATATTCTATACTCTCGTACTAATATCCCTTATAGGGGACCTGCATTTCTTGCTACAGGTATAGGTGCTAGTAAATCTCCCCAGTAGGAGTACAGGATATCCAGCTGCTATTACCAAACTCCAGGTTTCTTTGGAGCTTTATTTGTGTCTAGAGCTTATATTTTTGTATTGTACAGTTAGTCGAGGCAGGGCCTACCCTGACCCTTATCAGATACTTTTCCTTATCTAGAGGCTTTGTAGACTATGCACCATGGCCCTTAATGACTTAGCCATATGCATCTCCTTTTTGCTTGCTATCAATATTTACTTTCTTAAAGGCATGTTGAACATAGGAATCACTTATAATATGTATAGAAAGTGCATAGATACAGGTTGGTTCTCCCGGGCCTTATCGGCAATGGGTGCTAGTCCGCCCTAATGGAACTTGGGGCATGACAAATTTGACCCAAACCTCAGTTAGGTTTTTTACTATTGACGATTTCTGTATCATCAAAGTGAGAGGCATTGTTTCAGCGGCATCATTCATTACACTAGATCCACTACTATGGTCTCACCTATCGGGATTGAAAAATGAATAGGCACAAACATAGTATTGTGTGGCAAGTCAAAACGTAAGTAGAAGCTTGTGGACACATAAAAATTAGTGGACCCAAAATCAAATAACACAGATGCAGCGAGATGGAAAATCGAAACAGTACCTATGGTCATAGTATCAGAGGCCTCAGCCTCGGGTCTAAATGTGAAAGCATAGCAATGGCCTCTTTGTCCTTGTCACTACCTGGATTCAAGGACTAGGAGTGACATAGCTAATGGGAACCTAAAAGTCCCCAAACAAGCCTCATAGTATCCGTATTCATCTCATAAGTTCGGAAGCATAATCAAAAAGCAAAAATATAAGTCAAAGGGATGGGAGAAAAGGTTTGACGTTGTGGGGATGTTATAGGAAATGGGAGAAACATGTATTCATATAGCAAATAACACATAAGTACTAAGTGGCAGGTAAGTATGACTCACTCTATGGGGGTAATTCGGCACTTAGGATCTTCAACATAACATAGAAACGTTTCATAAACTCTTAACAAAATCACATAATGATAACCATTAGATAGCCAAAACTATAACCAAGCCTCCAACCACAACACTTAGCATATAATCGTAAAGGAGTTTACTAGATGTCCAATATTGTTTCTAATCATAAGATCGGATGGGGGCCAAGACATACCCCCTGTCTCACCCTCAATATAAAATAACATATGTAAAAACCACATAGGCAAAAGGATGGGGGTTTGTCCATGGAAGATAGGACTCACCACAACAAGCAAAACTTGAGATCCAAGCTAGATGTCAATTGGTGGATGATCGTAACCTCATCTCTACATGGTTAGATCATGTAGGGAAAAGCATGCGTTAGTACATTTGAATGTACTAAGTTTGTTGGATGCTATCTATATGACTTACCAAACATGTGTACAATGTTAGATGGCAAGGGCACATAACATAGAAAGAGAAGTTTAGCAAGTTATTTAGTATATGATATGCCAAGAAATCAATGATGCATGCAATGCACAACTACTCATATATAGTAGGGATGAACTATAACCGACAAATCAAACTCATGCGAGATATTACGTGAAATAGTCCCATAAAAACCTCTTATCGGTAGGAGATGATTATATTTCAAGGGTAGTCTACATCACACCTTATGAACTCATCTTTTCGGTGGATGGTCACCTTTCTTACAACCATGCTTTTCAGAAGGATTTTCAGTATTATATCATATCATGTCAATAAACGTAATCATTCCTTATGACCCAGTCTTTCCGCAATGGCTACCATTCCTATGCTGGGACATAGTTTAAGGAAAGGGAGAGGACCCTTGGGGATAGCCCTAACACCCCCAATACACCGGTGCTAATCAAAAACATCACACCGGAATTCGTATACATATAAATGCTTTCAAAAGAGGAATTTCTCATTACAAATCCATTCAATATCCATTTAGGCTTAAAAGCCAAACACAATTTCTAATTATGATACTTATGCATAGGAATAGCTCATTCACATGATGATGTGGTGCAAGCATCCTAAATGCTCAAAGTGCCCACAAAATAGACCTATATATGATCACATTCTTGCCATAACCAATTTCTTATCAAAGTAATTTACAATAACATAACTGTCACGACCCATGCCAAAGGCCTAGACATGACATGACACAAGGGGAACCCGAAGGGACCCTAAGCAAGCCTCTTAGAACATCATTACACATCCTTGGTCGTGGAAGCAATAAAATAAGCATCAAGATATAATAAAGTGGGGCAACTGGATCTAAGGGAAAACACTTTTATATCATTGACATCAAGATCAACAGAGCCAAGGATCTTAGCATAGATACAGAACATTTTCAACAAACACCACTAATACATAGATAAGAACGGGGGCCAAGACAAAGCAACTGAGCTCACCCTCAAAGAAAAAGTAGAACGTAAGGAAGAATGTCTCAATACATAATATGACCAACATGGACTAAGGTTCCCGTAGTGGAGGACTCACCAACTTGCTTGAGTAGTTTCGAACAAACCACGTGGAGGAGGATGATCAACTTGGGCACCGGTTCTAACATAGTGATTTCATGTAGGCAAGGGTATGCGTTAGTACGTTTGAATGTACTAAGTATGCAGGATGCAATGTAACAAGAATTAGGCAACATAGTCAAAATGTGTCATAATAGGAAATAGGCATAATATAACAATATGGCTATGATCAATGTTCAACTAAAACATTCTAAAGTAACTCATGCTCATATAGAATATCATATGTGTAGAAGAGACCATGCTAGATTTTCAAGGTACAAACCCCTTGGTGGTTGATGATGGTTTCACCCCATCACCCTAGTGGTGTTGTACAAACCCCTCATATGGTTGATGATAATCACATCTTATAACCACGGTGGCGATGTACAAACTCCTCACATGGTTGATGAATAAAAACCCCCACTTCGGTTACCCGACCTCTTATCCTCCTGGATCTAGTATGGTCTAATGTAACACTTTATAAAGAGTATATCATATGCATAAACTTATTTCATAATCATATAGTCATTCATATCATATCTCATGCTTTGGACCTTCAACTCCTCAAGAAATCACATCCGGACATTTTATCAAACACTTAGAGGGAGTGTAACGCTAGTATAAAAACATTAAATATAGAGATGAAATCATGCTAGAATATCCATTGTAAAACCATAAGTCAACACCTTGAGACACACTCAAGCAATATACATCAAAATCCCTCATCAAATCTTAGAAAAGATCCAAGATTTATAGCTCAAAACATAGCAAAACAATCACAACTCTACATAGCTTTAACATAGTGTGCAGTGAATTTAATAATAAGGAAGACCCATTTGTAAATCAATTTAAATCATGCAATTTAAGTAAAAGGAGGCTTGGGTATCATGGGTTAAAAGAACCCATGAAAGAAACCAACATACCTTAGCTTGGAGATGAACTTGGTTAAGAATGTAGATCGAGACTTGAAGCTTGAAGATGAACCTTGAAGAAGAACCTTAGCTTGGGATGAGTGTTTTGGACTTGAGTTTGGGGAGTGAAAATGTGGATAAGTGTTTAAGTGCGGATTGGGGAATGTTTAGGATGATATGAGTGTGATATAAGGCTAAATATAGGTAAAAACAATTTTGGGAACACTTAGGCCTAAGACCCAAAAGCCTTAGACCGAGATAGAAATCACTGGGACCAAAATATAGAGGTCTGCATCAAGATTGCAACCCGTACCTATCACAGAGGACAAATTAACACATGTCCACGATAGTTGCCCGTCGCGGCACTGTCATGGATCGATTTTGGATAAGAAAAATTATGAAAATTGAAATTGCTAACCGTTTACTCTTAAATCGGGTTTAGAATGTTCTACCCCTAATTTTGACCTTCTGAAAAAGAATATAAAGTCATATTTTTGACATCGCACATGGATTTTGAGATATGGAATTTAAAATTCCAGGCATTCCAAGGCACATTTTTGGGCACTTTATTTTTGGTTCATTTCAATATCTCCCCCATGGGAACATTCGTCCCCGAATGTAAAAGATACGTACAAAAGAAGAGTAATCAAGAATAAATCAGCCCTAATGAGAATGCAACATTACATTTAAACATCATTTTCAAAACCTCAACATAAGTGTAAAATCATCATAATTTTGTCAACTTAAATATGAACGCATTTCAATGACCCAGGGCTGAAATATAAGACTTGAAATCACATAAGGGACTTAGAGTTAGTACCTTACGCATTAATGGAGTGAAGAGATAAGGATACCTCTTTTGCATGTCCGCTTCGGCCTCCCATGTAGCATTTCAACTTGTTGGTTCCTCCAAAGGGTCTTAATAGGATGCCACCTCCTTGTTGCTTAATATCTTCACTTGCCTATCCAAAACCTGAACCGAAGTCTCCTCACAAGTCACGTTATCCTCAACAATGCCCACAACATCAAGAGGCATAATAGCACTAGGATCACCAACACATTTTCTCAACATAGAGACATGGAACACCGAATGAACCAAATTCATTTCACTAGGAAACTTCAACTCATAAGTTACCTTGCGAACCCTCTTCAAGGCCTCATAAGGACTAACACATCTTGGACTCAACTTCCCCTTTTTACAAAAATGGACCACACCTTTCATTAGAGAAACATTCAAATAAACTAAATCACCTACTTTGACTTCAAGGTCTCTCCTTCTCACATCGGCATAGGATATTTGACAACTTTGGGTTGTCTTCATTCACTCGCTAATCATCCTAACCTTCTTAATAGCCTCTATAAGAAGATTTAGTCCCAATAAAGCCACCTCTCTAACCTCAAACCAACCAACCGATGTTCTACAACATCTCCCACAAAGAGCCTTAAAAGGAGCCATACCGATGCTAGTATGATAGCTATTGTTATATGCAAACTTAATCTAAGAAGATGGTTACCCCAACTACCCCGCAACTCCAACAGACATGCCCTATGCATATCTTCAAGGGTTTGAATTGTCCTTTTAGCTTGGCCATCTGTTTGAGGTTGAAAGGTTGTACTAAGGTGAACTTTTGTACCAAGACCCTCTGAAAAGACCTCAAAAAGTGTGAAGTGAATTTTGAACGACAAAGAAATACGATAGACAAAGGAACCCCATGTAACCTCACTAACTTATGGATGTATAACTTGCATAGTCTTCAGCCCCATATATTGTCTTAACCGGTCGAGAGTGGGCTGATTTCATCATCCTATCAACCACCACACAAATGGAATCAAAACATTTCCTAGTCTTAGGAAATACAACCATAAAATCCATATTAATCACCTCCCACATCCAAGTAGGAATCTCTATGTCATGAGTTAGGCCACTCGGCCTTTGATATTCAGCATTGACTTGTTGACAACTTTGGCAACAAAACTTCAATTTGGCAATGTTCCTCTTCATGCCTCCCCACCAATACACATCCCCCAAGTCTCTATATATTTTGGTGGAATCGGGGCGGATAGAATAAGAAGAATTATGGGCCTTATCAAGGATCTTCTCCCTCAAACTGTCAACAAAAGGAACACATAACCTATTTTGTTACCTAAGGGCACTATCTCCCCCTTGGGAGAAAACCTCTACTTTTCCCTCTTTCACCAAGGCCTTCAATTCAAGCAAGGAGGAGTCAAGATCTTGTTTTGCTATCACCTCACCAACCAACGAAGACTTAGACCCATCAACAATAACAACATCGTCATCACCAGTCTCCTCCAACCAAACCCCCAATTTAGCCAATTGATGCACCTCCCTAGCCACTTCTTTATCACCACCTTCAACATGGGCTAGGCTACCCATAGACACCCTATTCAAGGCATCCGCCACCACATTTGCCTTAACCGGATGATAGTGCACACTTATATCATAGTCATTGAGAAGTTCTAACCATTTTCTTTTGCCTCAAGTTGAGATCCTTTTGAGTGAAGACATATTGGAGGCTCTTATGATCGGTGAATACATCCATATGCACCCCATAGAAGTAGTTTGACGCCAACTCTTTAATGGAAGCACAAAGGCGGCTAACTCTATATCATGGGTAAGGTAGTTCCTTTCATTTACCTTGTCTACATGAATAAGCTATGACCTTACCATTTTGCACCAACATACAACCCAAACCAACTCGGGAAACACCAAAATACACCACAAATCCCTCAAGCTCATCCGGTAGTAACATTGTAGGAGCAAACACAAGCTTGTCTTTCAATGTTTGGAAGCTCATGTCACATTCATCCGTCCACACAAACTTAACCTTCTTTAGAGTTAATTTTGTCTTAGGGGTAGAAATGCAGGAGAACCTATTCACAAACCTTCTAGAATAACTTGCTACGCTCAAAAGCTCCTAATATATGATGAGGTCAATGGTCGAGGCCGATTTCCAATCATAGTGGTTTTCTTAGGATCCACTTTTATACAATCCCCCGGCACCACATGATCCAAGAATGCAACCTCTTTCAACAAAAATTCACACTTGTCATATTTGGCATTCAATTTATCCTCTCAGAATCTTTGCAACACAACCCTCAAATGCTCCATATGCTCCTCCCTACAATGTGAATAGATCAAAATATCATCAATAAAGATCACAACAAAGGAATCAAGGAAATGTTTGATGACCCTATTCATTAGGTCCATAAAGATGGCTGATGCATTGGTCAACCCAAACAACAACACAACACACCCATAATGCCTATATCTAGTGCAGCAGGCTGTCTTGGGAATATCACATTCCCTCACACTCATTTGACGATACCCGAACCGAAGATCAATCTTAGAGAAAAAGCTATCCCCTTGCAATTGGTCAAACAAATCATGAACCCTTTGAAGAGGATACCTATTCTTGATGGTGACACTATTGGGTTGCTAGTATTCAATACACATTCTAAGGAACCCATCCTTCTTCTTCACAAACAACACCGAATCACCCTAAGGTGATCGTACAGTTCTAATAAATCCCTTTTCCAACAAATCTTTCAATTGTTCCTTTAACTCCTTCAACTCTATCGGGGAATACGGTAAAGGGGAATGAAGATAGGTCGAGTATCGGGGAACAGGTATGTACCAAAATCTATTTTCCTTTCGGAAGGAACATTGGGAAGATCATTTGGGAAGACATCAAGAAACTCATTTACAACTCGCACTGACTCTATGTAAGGGACTTTGGACTCCACATCTTTAACCCTCACTAGGTGGTAAAGACACCAATTAGATATCAATTTACAAGCTTTAATGTAAGAAATGAATCTACCCTTGACCACCACATCTTGACTTTTCCACTCAAGGACGGGTTCATTAGTGAACTGAAACAGGACCCTACGGGTTCTATAATCTATAGAAGAATAGTAGGCATGCAACAAATCCATCCCTAGAATGACATCAAAATCTACCATGTCTAATTCAATAAGATCACAAGGCAACAACTTATGCAAAACGAAAATACGACAACTTTTATAAACCTTCCTAACAACAATAGGAAAACAAATAGAAGAAGAAACTTCATATGACTCATGCAACAACTCGGGAGCAACACGAAACTTTTTAGCAACAAAAGGGGTTACAAAGGAAAGAGTGGCACCCGGACTAATCAAATTATGTACATCAAAGTCAAATATTTTCAACATATTGGTAACAACATCAGGGATCTCACCAACCCCTAGCCTCCCATGTAGTGCATAAAATTGGTTGTTAATTTGGATATCACCTTGAGGAACATCTCTACCCAATGGGATCACCTTTGCACACCGACCTTTGCCATTATTTCTTGGATAATCTGCCATCTTGTGACCAAGCTCCCCACATTTATAGCATGCATTACAACCCTTCAAACATGGGCCTCCATGACCTCTTCCATATTTAGGGCACAGATTCTTAGGAGCTATATGAGCAACACCTTGAGACTTAGGGAAGTCTTTGGCAAACTCCATATTAGTAGCATGAGTAGGCCCTGGCCTTGCAGAAATTTAGCACCCTTTTGGAATTTACCCTCAAATCAGGCCCTCTTGGCATATGTTATCACTGATACAAGTCCATGTCACTAATTAGTATGGCAGAATGGCATTCTTCACTTACCAAGTCAAAGGCCCCCATCACGAACATATTCATTCAAGATCTAGGATCAACTATCAAATAAGGAGCATACTTTGAAAGTTGATTAAACTTGAGGGTATACTCCCTCCTACTCATAACACCTTGTTTCATGTTCATGAACTCGAGCATCTTAGATTCCCTAAGCTCAAGAGGGAAAAATCGATTAAGAAAAGCTAATTTGAACTCTTCCCAAAGCACCACAATACCAATTCCCTTCTCACCATTCCATTGATCATACCATAATTGGGCTACCCCTTTGAGTTGGTAAGCCGCCAACTCCGCCTTTTCATTTGGCCTAACATCCATGATATTCATGATTTTGTAGACCTAATCAATGAACTCTTGTGGATCTTCATCCATCTTTATCCCATAAAATACCGGAGAATTCATCCTCAAAAAGTCTCTTACCCTAGCTCTTGGGGTAGTAGCATAAGGGGCTTGGGCCACTTGATTGACCTGGTTGGCCACAACTTGGACAACAATAGTGAGGCATCCCAGAACTCACCATTGGTAGGTTGCTCCTCGGGAGTTTGGGCACTTTTTTCTCTAGTGTTTGGCATGATATAGCATAGCAAAGAACATTCTTTAGACGGAAAATATACCACAACTCTATAACACGACTTAGAACATGAAGAAGGGAAACATTTTCTAAAACGTCTCATAGCCTCCTACTCATAGTCATGACATGCTTCACAACCATGAATAGGACTCTAATTGATGCAGTGTGTTGGACTTTGAGGATCTATCAACCTATTGATCTGATACAAAGCTTGTCATGACCCAAGCCTAGGGCCTAGATGTGACACGTCCCAAGGGGAACTAGAAGAGACCCTAAACAAGCCTCTTAGAATATCATTACACATCCTTAGTCGCAAAAGCAATAAAACAAGCATCAAGAGATAATAAAATGGGGCAATTAAGGCTAAGGGAAAATACTATCATATCATAGAAATAAAGAACAATAGAGTAAAGGCTCCTAGCATAGATACATAACATGTCCAACAAATACCTCTAATATATAGATAAGAGCGGGGGCCAAGACAATGCAATCGGGCTTACTCTCATAGTCAAAATAGAACCTAAGGAACAATGTCTCAATACATAATAAGAGCAACATAGACTAAGGTCCCCGAAGTGGAGAACTCACCAACTAGCTTTAGTAGTATCGAACAACAACATGGAGGAGGATGATAAACTTGGGAATTGGTTCCCACATTGGGATATCATGTAGGCAAGAGTATGTGTTTGTAAGTTTGAATATACTATGTATGTAGGATGCAATGCAACAAGAATTAAGCATCATAGTCAAAATGTTATACGATAGGCAATAGGCATAATATAACAATATGGCATGTATGATCAACATGTAAGTAAAACATGCTTAAGTAACTCTTGCTCATATAGGATATCATATGTGTAGATGAGACTAAGCTAGATATTCAAAGTACAAACGCCTTGGTGGTTGATGATAGTTTCATCCCATCACCCTAGCGGTGTGGTACAAACCTCTCACATGGTTGATGATATTCACACCTTATCACCACGGTGGCAAAGCACAAACCCCTAACATTGTTCATGAGTACAAATCCCCACCTTGGTTACTCGGGCTTTGAACCCTACGGATCGGGTATGGTTTAATACAACACTTTATACGAATTATATCATATACATAAGCTCATTTCATTATCATATAGTAATTCATATCATATCTCATTCTTTGGACATTCAACTACTCAAGAAACCACATCCAGACATTTTATCAAATACTTAGAGGGTGTGTAATGCTTGTATAATACCATGCAATTTAGAGATGAAATCATGCAAGTAAATCCGTTGTAAAACCATCAATTAATACCTTAAAACACTCTGAAGCAATATACATTAAAACACTTCATCAAATCTTACAATAAAGTCAAGATTTATAGCTCAAAACAAAGCAAAAAAGTCATAATTTTACATAGCTTTAACATAGTGTGCAGTGAATTTCATAATAAGCAATACCCATTTATAAATCAATTTTAAATAATGCAATTTGAGCAAAAGGAAGCTTGGGTATCATGGATGATAGGAAACCATGAAAGAAACCCACATACCTTAGCTTGGAGATAAACTTGGTGAGAGTTAGAGATGGAGACTTGAAGCTTGAAGAAGAATCTTGAAGGAGAACCTTAGCTTGGATGAGGGTTGGGGACTTGACTTTGGGGAGTGAAAATATGGTTGTGCTTGATGACTATTGGAGAATGTTTTGGATGATATGAGCGTGACATAAGGCTAAGTATAGGTAAAACTACGTTTGGGAACACTTAGGCCCAAGACCCAAAAGCCTTAAACCGAGATAGAAATAACTGGAAACAAAATGCACAGGTCCGCATCTGGTCCGCAATGTGGATCTACCGTGGAGGCCTAATTAACACATATCCGCAATAGTTGCACATCGCGGCATTTTCATGGATCAATTCTTGATAAGAAAACTCATGAAAATTGAAATTGTTAACCGTTTGCTCTTAATCGGGGTCAGACCCTTTTCCACCTTCTTTTGACCCCTGAACAAGAATATGAAGTTGGAGTTTTGATATTTGGCATGGATTTTGTGATATATTGAATTTAAAATTACAGGCATTCCAAGGCACATTTTCGGGCACTCTTTTTTTTGGGTCATTTCAATAATTGGGCTTAACCCACTTCATAAATTCCATAAAATCCAATGAACTTGAATGCATGAGCTATGAGTAATGTGAGAATAACATGGGTAATTAAGATTTATTTTAAATTCCCCAAAACATTATGAAATTCAAGTAAAGACATAAGTGAAATTCACATTTAAAATATAATACAGACTACCCATGCATAAATCAGGCTTTGAAGGGGACATGCACATTCATAACTTCATCATAAATCATTATGATATGGCTTTAATCAACTTAAAATAATCAATAAAGCATAGCCGATACATCAATTGAACTTGATAAATCATGATATCAAAAAACCATATTTAATGGAAGCTAAAATTCATGAAAATTCAGGTAAAAAGGTTTTTGGGTCTTCTTGGTTGAAAGGAACAAAGAATCAAACCCACATACCTTAGCTAATGAAAAAGATTCAAGAGAAATTTTTGAAGAAGAGCCCTTCGTTAATGCCCAAGCTTAAGACCCACAAAAGTTCTTTGAAAGAGACTTGAGAGAATTTTAAAATGTGAGGAATGATTTTGAATATCAGGAATAGAGTTTAGGTTACTCAGAAGTCTTTAGGTAGCATTGGAATTCACAAGAAACCATTGTAATAAACCATAATTATGAAAACATAGTTAATGAAACAAGTTGAAAAATTGAATGTTGTCACTTCAAGGAGGAGGATGCAGTCTGTGACATACCACATAGACCATATACTTCTTCGTGAACCAACACTTAAAAAAAATTATGCTTGACCAATGTTAAAAATGGTAATCCGATACCTAGAAAAAATTGATGAAATCATCTATAAGGGGAGTCACATGATCCGAAAAATTGATGAAATCATCTATACGGGGAGTCACATGATCTGTGTGAAGCAACATGGGCCTTGTGCCCAACCTGTCCCACTCTATAGAAAATTCTCACGATAATGTTCCGAGAGGGTGATTGAACACATAGAAAAATTTTACTATGGAAGTCATATGGGAGGCCTCACGGGCCGTGTCACCTCACATAGGCCGTGTACTTGACAATATGACTTTTATTGCTCCAAAAATTGTGGGATTTCAAGCTAAGGCCACCACCAAGCCCACCACACGGTTTGTGATGTGTCACATGGACCGTGAGGTGTCCATGTGTGGCATGCCTTAGTCTAAATCGTTACCTTCAAGGGCCAAACATCCTCATGAGGCCAAGGGTCACTTCATGGTCGCTCCACATGGGTCATGGGACCTCACATGGACCGTGAGAGCTCCCATGGAGTGTCACCTTTCTCCAAAACCTCCCGAAACTAAAATTTCCAATCTCCAACGAGGTCATACAATGTCTAGGTCCTTACATTATGTCCATCTTGGGAATATTCATCCTCAAATGTGGTATAACAAGGCTTGAAATGTTTGACATAGAACATGAAACATCTAAACACAATATAAAATGCGTTTTCATCACTTGAAAATCATAATGTCATTAAAACTCATATTAAAAAGTATTCAAAACATCTTGAAAATCATTCGGTGTACATGTATACATGTCATGTCATGAAACTCAAAAGTGAAAGAATTAGGACCACTTGGAAAGGAAGAACCAAATACCTTAGGCTTTAGTAGATTAGAAAAGATGGGGATATCATTTCATCATGTCCATTTCTGCCTCCTATGTGGCACTCTCCACATGTTGGTTTAGCCAAAGCACCCTAACAAAAGCCACATCCTTGTTACAAAGACGCTTCACTTGCCTATTCAAAATCTCAACAAGAATTTCCTCATAAGATAAGTTCTCTTCAACCTCAACACCTTCCAAAGGCACAATAGTACTAGGATCACCAACCAATTTCCTCGACATAGACCAATGGAAGACTGGGTGAATAGAGCTTAACTAGGGAGGCAACTCTAATATATGAGCCACATTCTCAATTTGATGCATAATCTCATAAGGGCCTACATATCGGGGAATTAGCTTGCCCTTCTTACCAAACGCATGACACCCTTCGTAGGTGAGATTTTCACATGCACCCAATTACCAATATGAAAATCAAGATCTCTCTACCTAATATCTGAATAGGACTTTTGGTGACTTTTTGTTGTCTTCAACCTTTTACGAAACAATTTCACTTTTTCCATAGCCTCCAACACTAAATCCGGGCCAGGCAAAACCATTTCTCCCAACTCAAACCATCCCACTAAGGACCTACACCTCCTACCATACAAGGACTCAAACGGGCCACACTAATGCTAGCATGGAAGTTATTACTATAGGAAAACTCAATGAGTAAAAGATGGCCATACTAATTACCCTTGAACTCTAACACACCAGCCCTCAACCTGTACTCTAAGGTTTGGATTGTACTCTCGGCTCATCCATCGATTTGAGGATGCACTTTAGTATCGAGCCCTCTTCAAAACGACCTCCTAAAATGAGAAGTAAATTGCATAAAACAATATGATATGATAGACCTATGCACGCTTGTAACCTCACCAACTTTTGGATGTACAACCCTACATAATCTTAGGAACAAAAGTAGTCTTGATCGATTGGAAATGAGCCTAATTAGTCATCCAGTCCACCGTAACCCAAATTGAGTCAAATTGCCTTTCGGTACATCAGTCCAATCACAAAATCCATGTTCATATCTTCTCACTTCCAAGTAGGAATCTCAATATCTTGAGTCATACTGTCGCGCCTTTGTTGTTCTACCTTCATTTGTTGACAATTAGGTCATTTAGATAAAAACTTGGATATATCCTTCTTCATACCATGCCACCAATACACCTCCTTCAAATCCCGATACATCTTAGAAGATCATGGATGAATAGAATAATGAAAGTTGTGGGCATTACTCATGATCACCCTCCTATGATCATCCAAGTCTGGAACACATAACTGATCCAAAGCATACCATCTCCCCCTTTGGAGAACACCTCGATTTTCTTTTCGGTAGCCAGTTTCTTTAACTCAACCAAAGATGGATCTAGATCTTGCTTAGCTTTTACATCAACAACCACCACCCCATTTTTAACATGAATACCACCATCATTGGAGTTGGTTAACCTAACACCCAATCAAGCTAAATAGTGAACATCCTTTGCCAAATCTTTCTTCTCATCCTCAACATGAGCCACGCTTCCCATAGATAGCCTACTAAGAGAATCAGGTACAACATTCTCCTTGCCGGGATGATTGTGAACACTCATGTCGTAGTCTTTTAAGAGTTCCAACCATATCCTTAGCCTCAAGTTAAGATACATTTGAGTAAATACATATTGCAAACTCTTATGATCGATTAAAACATCAACATGTACTCCATAAAAGTAGTGCCTACATATTTTTAAGCCAAACACCGCCGCCGTTAACTCAAGGTCATTAGTTAGGTAATTACGCTTATGTACCTTCAATTGACTTGAAGCATAAGCTATCACCTTACCCTACTGCATAACCACATGTCCCAACCCAATCAGAGAAGCATCACAACAGACCATAAACCCATCCAAGCCATTCTATAGAGTTAAAATAAGAGCCGATGTAAGCGGATCCTTTAAAGTCTGAAAACATTTCTCACATTCATTTGACCACACAAACATAACTTTCTTTTGGGTCAACTTAGTCAATGGAGATGCAATAGACGAAAACCCTTTAACAAACTACTTATAATAGCCAACTAACCCAAGAAAACTTTGAATATCTGACGGAGCCAATGCTAGGACAATTCTTTAAGGCCTTAGTATTTTTGGGTCAACATTAACATCATCACCGGATGCCACATAACAAAGAAAAGCTACTTCACCTAACTAAAACTCAAATTTGCTAAACTTGGCATACAACTTCTCTTCCCTTAAGGTTTGAAGAATTAACCACAAATGATCCATATGCTCCTGCTCATACCAAGAATAAATGAGAATATCATCAAAGAAGATAACCATACATCTGTCATGGAATCGCTTGAACACTCGATTCATAAGAACCATAAACATAGCCAGAGCATTAGTTAAACCAAATAACATCAG
This sequence comes from Solanum ossicruentum, assembly GCA_025774065.1. Classification (NCBI taxonomy): domain Eukaryota; kingdom Viridiplantae; phylum Streptophyta; class Magnoliopsida; order Solanales; family Solanaceae; genus Solanum; species Solanum ossicruentum. The sequence continues at coordinate 5,510 of JAOTQR010073946.1, read as the reverse complement.
CACAAATTCAAAGTACCTATACTTAGTCCGAAAAGCCGTTTTAGGAGTATCACTCTTCCTAACCTTAACGTATGATACCCAAAATAGACGTCAATGTTTAAGAAATGGGTGGCCCTTGAAGTTTGTCAAACAAGTCATCGATTCTCGGTAACATATATTTATTCTAGATGGCCAAGTTATTGAATTGCCTATAACTAGTACACATCCAAAGTGATCCATCTTTCTTTCTTACATATAACACCGGAGCACTCCATGGAGATATACTTAGCGTAATGAATCCTTTCTCCAACAAATCCTTCAATTGATTTTTCAACTCCTTCAATTCAGACAGTACCAAAAGATAAGGAGGAATATAGATGGCCTGAGTATCCGGGAGAAGATCTATTCCAAAGTCTACATGCCTTTCGGGAGGCATACCGGACAAGTTGTCCTGGGAACACATCTACAAACTAATTCACTACCAAAACTGATTCAAGACTAGGTAAATCGAACTCTACATCGTGACCCTCACAATATAATAAATACACCCCTTAGAGATCATATTCTGGGCCTGAAGGTAGCAAATAAACCGACCTTTAATAGTAGAGTCACTACACTTCAATTCGAGAATGGGCTCATCCAAATGTTGGAACTTGACCTTTGGGTTATACAATCTATAGAGGCATACGATGCAAATACCAATCCTTCCCAAGAATTACATCAAAATCAAACATCTCAAGTTCCACAAGTTCATACAGGAAAACTTTATACAAAACAAAAATAGGACAACCACAATAAACTCGATGGGAAACAAAACCCATGGAAGTATAAACTGAAAAGGGGTCCCTCAAGATTTCATGACTAAAACCAAACTTAATAGCTAACAGAGGAGCCACAAAAGACCAATCTGCACCCAGGTCAAGCAAAGAATAATCATCAAAATCAAAGACTTTTAACATACAAGTCACAACATCCAAAGCTTCCTTAATTTCTTGACGTGCATGAAGAGAGTAAAACTTGTTTTTCCATGAAGGAAACACCTTGTAGAGATCTTCGCTACCTTGAGCCACCTGACCTTCACCTCTCTAAGCATTCTTAGGACAATCAGCAATCTTGTGGTTCTTATCACCACACCCAAAGCATGCACCCAACTCCTTCCAACAAATGCTCGTGTGATTCCCTCCATACTTATCAAATTGAGGATATGATAGTCCACCACAAATCGATGCCATTGGATGAGGGAACCTAGGATTTGCAACTCGAGCATTGGATCCTTTCCCTTGTTTGAAGCAACCAAAACCACTACCCTTGAAATTGCAGAAACCAACATCAAAATGGGCTCCCTTAGGATCGTGCACTCTTCTCCCCTTAAGCTTTTCCCCTTACATTTGGTCAGCATATACCATGAGTCTAGAGAGATCCATATCTCAGATAAGCATCATTGTACAACACATTTTCGCAAGCAAGTCAAAGATACTAGAAATGAAATTATGCATTCCTATCAGGGGTCATCCATAAGTGTAGGAGCATACATACAGAGCTTAGTGAACTTGAGGGCATAATTCCTCATACTCATACCACCCTATTTCAGGTTGGATAAGTGTAGTCATCTTGGCTTCCCTAAGGTCAAGCGGGAAGAAGTGATCCAGAAAGCCAAACTTGAACTCTTCCCAATTAACAACATTACCATAAACCCTCTCTATCGACCGCTGAGTGTACCACACTTGGACTACATCCTTTAACTTATAGGCAGCGAACTCAACTTTCTCCTTGGAAGTGACACCCATAACAGTGAAAACCATTCTGATCTCATCAATGAACTCTTGAGCATTTTCGTTGGCCTTTGACCCATTGAACTCCGGAGGATTCGTCTATGTGAAATCTCTTACCCAAAATGCCAGAGTGGGATCCCGTGGAAGGTTAGCCAGCCAAGTCTTAGAAGTCACCACCTAGGCAAGCATAGCAAAGTCCATACGAAATACACCATTAGAGATAGGCTCTTCCATCGGGCCTTGAGGTGCTTACCCCTGATTAGCCTGGGCCAGCCTTTGTAGTGGAGTTCTTCCTTGAGGCATCTTCTGTAATGGAGTAATGACACCATCAAGACATGAAAACCCAAACATACGAGACATAGCATGACATAATACATGAAGAAATGAAACAATTCCCAAAACGTTGTTATAGGCTTCCACTCATAGGCATGGTGCACTTCACACCAATGAATATCTCTCTACTTGATGCGACATTTTGGACTCTGATGATTATTTAAAAGCTAGTGCTCTGATGCTAAGTTAGTCATGACCCAAATCCAGGGCCAAGGAGTGACACGGCGAATGGGAACCTGAGAGTCACCATACAAGCCTCATTACACCCATATTCACATCATCAGTTTAAAAGTAGAATTGAAAAGTAAAAGCTTAAGTTTAAGAGATGGGAGAAAAGGACTCATGCTATAGCGATGTCATAGAAAATGGGGGAAACATGTATTCACATAGCACGTAGCACATAAATACTAAAGGGCGAGTAAGTATGGCTTATGTTGTGATAGCATTTGGGACTTAAGATCATTCACAACATAATATAGAAACATTTCATAAGCTCATAACCAAATCACAGAAAGATAACTAATAGATAGCCAAAACCATATTCAAACCTCCTATCAAAACACTTAGCATATAATCGTAAAGGAGATTACTAGATGTCCAACATTATCTTTAGTGATAAGATAGGATGGGGGCCAAGACATACCCTGGGCTCATCCTCCAAGTAGAATAAAAAGAGTAAAATCACCGTAGGCTGAAGGATGGTTGCTTGTCCTTAGAAGATAGGACTCACCATAACAAGCAAAACTTGAGAGCCAAGCTATAGGTTGTACGATGGATGATCATAGCCCTTGGTCCCTACATTGTTATTTCGTGTAAACAACAGTATGCGGTAGTACATTTGGATGTACTAAGTATATAGGATGCTATGCATATGACTTACTAAACATGCATTCAATGTTAGTTGAAAAGGAAAAATATTATAGAAGGATATATTTAGCAAGAGACATAGTATACGATATTTCATGAAACAAATAATGCATGTAATGCACAAATGCTCATATATAGTGTGGATGGAATATTATCGACAAATCAAACTCATGCGAGTTATTGCATGAATTAGTACAGTAATGACCTCCCATGAGCAGGTGAAGATTACTTGCCAATGATAATCTACATCGTACCTTACGACCTTGTATTTTCGGTGGATGGTCACTTTCCTTATGACCACGCTTTTCAGATGGATTTGCATTATCATATCATATCATGTCAATAAATTTAACCATTTGTTAAGACCATGTCTTTTCGATAATGGCTTCCATTCATATGTTGGCACATAGTTCAAGGAATGGAGATGACCCTTGGGTAAAGCCCTGACGCCCTCCTTCCATCGGTGAAAGCATATGCATATATATGCTTTCAAAAGAGGCGTTAGTCATTTCAAATCCTTTTGAATGCACATTTAAGCTGAAAAGCCAAACACAACTCATAATCATGGTACTTATTCATAGGAAGAGCTCAGTCACATAACAATATGGTACAAGCACCCAAAATGCTCAAAAAGCCAACACCATAGACATATATGTGATCACATTCTTGTCATAACCAATATCTTATCAAAATCATTTATAATAACATATTTGAGCTTAGCCTACTTCATAATTTTCAAAAAATTGCAGTGAACATGAATGCATATTCTATGAGTAATGAGAGAACAACATGGGTCATTGAGATTTAATCTAAATTCAACAAATAATTATGAAATTCATGTAAAGTCATTAGTAAAGTTCACATTTAAAACATAATATACACTACTTATGCATAAAACACACAAAAGGGGACATGCACATCCATAACTCCATAACTTCATAACTTCATTTTAAATCATCATAATAGGGCTTTAATAAACTTAAAATCATCTCTAAAGCATATTGCATACATCAGTTGAATTTAATAAATCATAATATTGAAAACCCATATTTAAAGTATGCTATAATTCAGGAAAATTCAAGTAAAAGGGTTTTGGGCCTTCTTGGTTGAAAGTGACCAAGAATCAAACCCACATACCTTATCTTAAGAAGAAGATTCAAGGAGAAATTCAGCGAAGAAAGAGCCCTACCTTAATCCCCAAGATTAAGACCCACAAGAGTTCTTGGAAAGAGACTTGAGAGAATTTTCAAATGTAAGGAATGAATTTTAATGTTCAGAATGGAGTTTAGGTCATTAGGAAGTCTTTAGGTAGCATTGGAAGTCACAAAAGACCCTTAGAATAAACCATAATTATAAAAACATCATTAATGAAATGAGCTGAAAAATCGAACGTCATCACTTAAAAGACTATACGATCCTTGACACACCACATGGACCGTATACTTCTCCATAAAACAAGACACAAGTTAAGGTTGATGAAGGTCCAAAGCTATGACACCCCATAACTCCATGCTCTTGTATCCATCTTTCAAGCCTAATTTGGTTAGGTTGTGGGTTGTATTTGGTTCATGGGAGACTCCTATTACCTAGACAAAGTCATGACTTCTTGAAGAGTTGAGTTTTGGATAATGGTTCATGCAAGGGTCAACTTTAAAAAAGAATAACTTTTAGTACATTTGGAAGTGGGTGGCCTAACAACATATCAAATAAAATCCCTTTAAGTTAGATTTCTAACACATTTTGTTTCACCTCATGTAGAGTTCAGTGTCAATAGTTATGGCCATTTCACTGAAGTGTAGAGTTGCACTACAAACCCATAGTTATCAGTTGTAAATCGGAGTACGACTCATAGGTCAAGATCGTAGTAATTTCTAGATAGGGGCCGTTTGAGGGCTCCTACGATTCATAGTCTTCCTACGAGTCATATAATAGCTTATAACAACCGTCACATAGGTTTTTAGGAAGGGTTATTTTGGTCCTTTCTAAGATCTGGATTGAGGTTTTTATGCTCATTCAAGCTCCCAAAACTCTTGAATTTTCATTGTATTGATACAATACTCTCTCAAACCCTTATACTAATAGTTCACTCCAAAATCATGTGTCCAAATCTCTTCCGGATCTAAGGATTTCCTTCAAGGTTCAAGCCTTCATTTTCAATCTTCATCAAGAACTTATCTAAAGGTAAGGTATGTGGTGTTGAACCATTGGGTCCTTCTACCCACGGTGCCTAAATCCTCTTTTTACTAAGAGTGCATGATGTAAAGTGGATTTTACATGTGGATCTTGTATGTTGAGAAATTTACTACACTGTGATTTGAGTTCATGAAAGTATGGTCGTTTTACCATGTTTTGAGTTATAGATCTTGGATCTAATGTTAGATTAGATAATTGGTTTTGATGTGAAAGTCCTGAGGGTATTGCAAGGTGTTGATTTATGTTAGACCCCGTATCTCCTTAAGTTAAGGATAATTATCCAATTGAGAAATTTTGTTGTGGATATCGTGTAATTTGAACTTAAGTATATTTCCAGTGCATGATTAGAGTAGCAAGTGAATTTGG
>JAOTQR010073935.1:0-13115 GCA_025774065.1 Solanum ossicruentum | reverse complement strand
CGACTCTTTCTTGCCTTATTGACCAACATATACCACACATTATCAAGCAGCTTACTCACCAGCTTGGCCCTCAAAGTTGGGCCTTTTTGGAGCACCAACTTGGTTGGACTTGGGCTGCCAAATTTTTAGATTTTGTTCTTCACTTGGGTTGGCCCAATTTGCAAGGTGTTTTGTGATGTCTTTGGGCCCTTTTCATTATCATCCTTGGGCTGTAGATATAGTCCATATGTGAGGTTAAATCATGTCCCAATGTTACACCCTTAACATGAATTTTATTCACAATCGAAGTTGGACAAATTCGGCGTCGAGCCTCGTTTCCGTTTAGTTAGCACATTTGAGCTGAGCAAGTAGCTGACTCACCTACTAGCTTCTAAGTCCTAAAAGCACCTCAATTCTCTCACTTCATTTTAAGGCTGTAATCTCCTCAATTCAAAACAAAACATGTATACACTCGACCCTCTTAAATGGTAGATGCACATATAGCCCATTAACGCGAGATTCGAGCACTTTTGTAAATAAGCGCTAACTTGACCAAACCATTTCATATTTCATTTGCGATATGCTAGTGGTGTAAGGTGTGGGGTGTTATAAGTGTGAGAGGAGCTTCCAAACATTAAAAGACAGTCTTGTGTTCACTCTTATATTGTTACTACCGGATGGGCTTGAGGGATTTGTGGTGTATTATGATGCTTCCTGGGTTGGTTTGGGTTGTGTGTTGATGCAAAATGGTAAGGTCATAGCTTATGCTTCTAGTCAACTCAAGGTACATGAAAGGAACTACCCTGCTCATAATTTAAAGTTAGTCGCCATTGTGTTTGCATTAATGATATGGCGTCACGTGCATGTAGTGTGTTCAATGATCATAAGAGCCTCCAATATGTCTTCACTTTGGGAAGCTTAGTCTATGTTGCTTTTATTATGTATTGAGAAAATCTTCCTTAATTTCTATTTTGACTATGAAGGTGTGCCTTATTGCTTTATCTTGGCCCAACACTTCTCTATGTATAAGAATTGTTTGTTGGACATGTTTTTGTTGTTAAGAGCCTTGACTTTATTGTTCTTAATATCTATGATATGAGCTTGATTCTTGTCTCTTGATTATGATGTTGTGTAATGTTTTCCTTTAGTCTCGTTGCCCCCCTATTCTTACTGGTCTATGTTGTTTCTATTGCTTCCGACCAAGGATGTGTAATGATGTTAGAAGAGGCTTTCTTGGGGTCCATTTGTGTCCCCCTTGTGCCGTGTCATGTCTAGGCGCTAGGCTTGGGTCGTGACAAACTAATGAAATGACCCCAAATAGTGCTTGAGAATGTACCTCAGAATGCTCAAAATTTCAAATTCCATATATCTCAAAATTAGTGTGCGATATCAAAAGTTCGACTTCATATTGGTGTTCAGAGGGTCAAAATTAGGGTAACCCCAATTTAAGAGGAAACGATTAGCAATTTCAATTTTCATAATTTTTTTATCCAGAATCGATCGGTGATAACACCCCGATACGCAGCTATCATGGATATGTGTTAATTTTGCCTCCGTGATAGGTCTGCTTAGAGGACCAGATGCGGACCTGTGTATTTTGTTGCTAGTGATTTCTATCTCGGTTCAAGGCTTTTGAGTCTTGGGCCCAAGTGTTCCTGAAAGTGTTTTTACCTATACTTATCCTTATGTCACCCTCATATCATCCTAAACATTTCTCCGTATGTACTAAAACACTTAGCCATATTTTCACTCCGTAATGCAAGTCTCAAAACCCTCATAAAAAACTAAGGATTTCCTTCAAGCATCAAGCCTCCATTTTCAATCTTCATCAATAGCTTCTTCAAAGCTAAGGCATGTGGGTTTTATCTAGTGGGTCCTTTCACCCATGGTTCCTTAATCTCCTTTTTACTCAATTGACATGATTTAATGTTAATTTTACAAATGGGTTTACTATTATGAACATGTTAATGAACTATGTTAAACTGAGTAAAATTGTGACTGTTTTGCTATGTTTTGAGCTATAAATCTTAGATCAAATATTGGATTTGATGAGGGATTTTGATGTATATTTCTTGAGGGTATATTAAGGTATTGATTGATTGTTTTACATGGGATTTTTTTGCATGATTTATCACTAAATCGCATGATTTTATACTACCATTCCACACTCTCTAAGTGTTTGTTAAAATGTTCGATTATGGTTTCTTGAGGATTTGAAGGTTCAAAGAATGAGATATGACATGATTGATGTTATGATGATGAAATGAACTTATGTATATGATAAATGCAATATAAAGTGTTGCATCAGACCATGCCCAATCCCGGGGGGTCCAGGAACCCGGATAACCGAGATGGGGGTTTGTACTCATCTACGGAGGAAAGGATTTGTATTTCTCCACCTAGTGATGGGGCGGCATCATCACTTATCGAGTTGGGGGTTTGTACTCATCAATCGAGTGAAGGGTTAGTAATTCACCACCTAGGTGATGGGGCGGCATCATCACCAACTGAATGAAGGGTTAGTACTTCATCACCTAAGTTACAGGGCGACATTATCACTAACCTACCAAGGGGTTTATACTTTTGAAATCTAGCTTGGTTTATTTTACACATATGGTATCTTATATGAGCATGAGTTATTAAGCATGTTTTACTTTAGCATTGAGCATACATGCCATATTGCTATATGTTGTCTATCACTTATTGCTATACATTTAGATTATGATGCTTATCTCTTGTTGCATTGCATCCTATGTGCTTAGTCCGTTCGAACGTACTGATACATATTCTTGCCTACATGATATCACCATATAGGGATCGGTGCTCAAGTTGATCATCCTTTTCCTCCACAAGGGTAGATCGATACTACTCAAGCTTGAGGTGAGTCCTCCACTTCGAGGACCTTAGTCTATGTTGCTCCTATTATGTATTGAGGCAATCTTATTTATTTTCTATTTTGACTATGAGGGTTATCCCGGTTGCTTTGTCTTGTCCCCTACTCTTATCTACGTACTAGAAGTATTTTTTGGACATGTTATGTATCTATGTTAAGAGCCTTGACTCTATTGTTCTTGATGTCTATGATATGAGCTTGACTCTTGTCTCTTGATTATGATGTTGTGCAAGCTTTTCCCTTAGTCCCATTGCCCACTATTCTTACTCTTTTATGTTTTTTCTATACCAAGGATGTGTATGTGTAATGATGTTATAACAGGCTTGCTTGGGTTCCCTTTGGGTTCACCTTTTGCAGTGTCATGTCTAGGCCCTAGGCTTTAGTCGTGACAAACTTGATATCAGAGCACTAGGTTGATAGATCCTTGGAGTCCAACACACCGCGTTGATTAGAGTCCTATTCATGGTTGTGAAGCGCGCCTTGACTATGAATAAGAGGTTGTGCGACATTTTGCAAAATGTTTCCCTTCTTCATGTTCTAAGTCATGCTATAGAGTTGTGTTAAGTTTTTTCCGCCTAAAAATTGTTCTTTACTATGCTAGATCATACCCAACACTAGAGGAAGATGGACCTAAACTCCCGAGTTGCAACCTACGAATGGTGATCTCCGGGATGCTCTCTCTATGGTTGCCCAAATGGTGGCCAACCAAGTCAATCAAGGGGCCCAATCTCCTCATGCTACTACCTCGGGAGCTAAGGTAAGGGACTTTATATGGATGAATCCTTCAGTTTTCTATCAATCAAAGGTGGATGAAGATCCATAAGAGTTCACTAATGACGTCTACAAAATTTTGAATATCATGGGTGTTGGGCCGAATGGAAAGGTGCAGTTGACGACATACCAACTCAAAAGGGTAGCCCAAATATGGTATGATCAATAGAAGGGTAAGAAGGGAAATAGTAATGTGGTACTTTGGGAAGAGATCAAATTGGCCTTCTTTAATCAGTTTTTCCCTCTTGAGCTTAGGGAAGCTAAGTTGGTAGGGTTTATGAACTTGAAAGAAGGTGCTTTGAGTGTAAGGGAGTATGCCCTCAAGTTTAATCTACTTTCAAAGTGTGCTTCGCATTTAGTGGTCGATCCTAGATCTAGGATGAGTAAGTTTGTGATGGAGGTCTCCCATTTGGTAACTGAAGGATGCCGATCTGCCATGCTAATTAGTGACATGGATTTGTCTCGGTTGATGACCTATGCTGAGTAAATATAGGAGGAGAAATTGAGGAAATGAAAAGGGCATGAAGCCAAGAGGGCTCGGTTTGAGGGTAAATTCCAAAAGGGTACTAGGTTTCATCAAGGTCAAGGGCCTGCACATGCTACTAATAGGGGGTTTGCCAATGACTTCCCTAGGCCTCAACGTGTTGGTGGTGTGGCTCCTAAAGACATGTGTCCTAGATGTGGGAAAAGTCATAATGGCCTATGTTTGAAGGGCTCTAATGCATAGATGTGGGAAGAGTTATAATGGCCCATGTTTGAAGGGTTCTACTGCATGTTTTGGTTGTAGGGAGCTTGGTAACAAGAAGATAGATTGTCTAAGAAACTGTGGCAAGGTTCGGGGTGCAAATGTAGTTCCATGGGTAGAGGTAGTACTCAAGGTGGTGCCCCAAGGCACAATCAGTTTTATGCACTACATAGGATGCAAGGGGTTGGTGAGGTCTCCGTTGTTGTTGCCTGTATGTTGAAAATCTTTGACTTTGTTGTATATGCTTTGATTAATCTGGTTACCACCCTTTCCTTTGTTACCCCTGTTATTGCTAAAATATTCCATGTTGACCCCGAGTTTTTGCATGAGTAATATGAAGTGTCTACTCCTATTGGTGCCTCTATTGTTGCTAGGAAATTTTATAGGAGTTGTCCTATTTTCATTTTTCATAAGTTGTTGCCTTGTGATCTTGTTGAATTAGACATGGTTGATTTTGATGGCATCCTTCGGATAGATTGGTTACATGCCTACTATGCTTCTATTGGTTGTAGAACCCGTCGGATGAAGTTTTAATTCCCTAATCAATCCGTCCTTAAATGGGAAAGTCAAGATGTGGTGGTCGCGGGTAGATTCATTTCATGCATTAAAGTAGCCCATAAGTTGATTTCTAAGGGATGTTTGTATCATCTTGTGAGGGTTAAAGAGGTAGAGTCCAAAGTACCTCCCATTGAGTCGGTCCCAGTTGTAAATGAGTTTTTTGATGTCTTCCCAAATGACCTTCCCGATGTCCCTCCCAAAAGGGAGATAGATTTTGGCATAGACCTCCTCCCAGATACTTAACTTATCTCTGTTCCCCCTTACCGTAAGGTCCTGACGGAATTGAAAGTGTTAAAGGACCAATTGAAATATTTGTTGGAGAAGGGATTTATTAGACCTAGTCAATCACCTTGGGGTTCTTCGGTGTTGTTTGTAACTAACAAGGATGGGTCACCTAGAATGTGCATCAACTACTAGAAATTCAATAGCGTCACCATCAAGAATAGGTATCTTCTTCCAAGGATTGATGATTTCTTTGACCATTTGCAAGGGGCTAGCTTCTTCTCTAAGATTGATCTTCGATCCGAGTATTTTCAACTAAGGGTGAGGGAGTGAGATATTTCCAAGATGGCCTTCCAGACTAGATATGGGCATTCTGAGTTTGTTGTGATGTCATTTGGGTTGACCAATGCACCAGCCATCTTCATGGGTCTTCAAACTTTACCTTGATTCCTTTGTTGCGGTCTTCACTGATGATATTTTGATCTATTCACATAGTAAGGAGGAGGATGTGGGACATTTGAAGGTTGTGTTGTAAAGATTGAGGGAGGAGAAGTTGTATGGCAAATATGACAAGTGTGAATTTTTGTTGAAGGTGGTTGCACTCTTGGATCATATGGTGTTGGGGGATGGTATCAAAGTGGATACTAGGAAAACCGATGTGATTAGAAATTGGCCTAGACTATTGACCCCTTTGGATATTAGGAGCTTCTTGGGCCTAGCAGGTTTTTATAAAAGGTTTGTGAATGGGTTCTCCTCCACTGCTTCCCCTATGACAATATTGACACAAAAGAAGGTTAAATTTGTGTGGACCGATGAGTGTGAGAGGAGCTTCCAAACATTAAATTACAAGCTTGTGTCTGCTCCTATATTGTCAGTATCAGATGGGCTTGAGGGTATTATAGTGTATTGTGATGCTTCCCGGGATGGTTTGGGTTGTGTGTTGATGCCAAATGGTAAGTTCATAGCTTATGCTTCTAGAAAACTCAATGTACATGAAAGGAACTACTCTACCCATGATATCGAGTTAGCCGCCGTTGTGTTTGCATTAAGATTTGGTGTCATTACTTGTATGGGGTGCATGTGGATGTGTCTACCGATCATAAGAGCCTCCAATATGTCTTCATTTAAAATGATGTCAACTTGAGGCAAAGGATCTGGTTAGAGCTTCTTAAAGACTAAGATATGAGTGTGCACTACCATTCGGGTAAGGCAAGTGTGGTGGCAGATGCTTTGAGTAGGGTGCCTATGGGTAGCTTAGCCCATATTGATGGTGGTGACAGGGAGATAGCTATGGAGGTGCACCAATTGGCTATATTGGGCTCCAGGTTGGAAGAGGTTGGTGATAATGGTGTGGTTGTTGTTGATGGGTCAAAGTATTCCTAGGTTGATGAAGTGATAGCAAAACAAGATCTTGACTTCTCTTTACTTGAATTGAAGGCCTTGGTGAAAGAGGGCAAAATAGAGGTTTTCTCACAAGGGGGAGATGGTGCCCTTAGGTTCCAAGGTAGGTTGTGTGTGCCTTGTGTTAATGGCTTGATAGAGCAAATTCTTGATGAGGCCCACAATTCTTCTTAGTCTACTATCTACCCCGGTTCCACCAAAATGTATAGAGACTTGAGAGATGTGTATTGGTGGGGAGGCATGAAGAGGGACATTTCAAAGTTTGTCTTCGGTTGCCATAGTTGTCAACAAGTCAAAGATGAACATCATAGATCGGGTGGCCTAACCCAAGACACAAAGATTCCTACTTGGAAGTGGGAGATGATTAATATGGATTTTGTGGGCCAGTTTCCCTAGACTAGAAAAGGTTTTGATTCTATTTGGGTAGTGATTGATAGAATGATGAAATCGACTCACTTTCTACTGGGTAAGACCACATATGGGGCTAAAGAGTGTGCAACATTGTATATCCATGAGTTGGTGAGGTTGCATGGGGTTCCTTTGTCCATCATATCAGATCATGATCCACAATTCATTTCACACTTTTGGAGGTTTTTTCAAAGGTTTCTTGGTACAATAGTTCACCTTAATACGACCTTCCACCCTCAAACGGATGGCCAAGCCGAAAGAACCATTCAAAACCTTGAAGATATTCTTAGGGCATGTGTATTAGAGTTGAAGGGTAGTTGGGATGATCATATTCCTTTGATTGAGTTTGCCTACAACAATAGCTGCCACTCTAGCATTGGTATGGCTCCTTTTGAGGGTCTTTATGGGAGACGTTGTAGATCACCGTTAGTTGGTTTGACATTGGAGAGGCGGCCATATTGGGACCGAATCTGTTATAGAGGTGCTCAAGTAGGTAAGGATGATTAGGGAAAGATTGAAGATAGCCCAAAGTTGTCAAAAATCCTATGTGATATGAGAAGAAGAAACCTTGAATTCAAAGTAGATGAATAGGTTTATTTGAAGGTTTCCCCAATGAAAGGTGTGATCTATTTTGGTAGAAAAGGGAAGTTGAGTCCCGGATATGCTAGTCCTTATGAGGTCTTGAACAGGGATGGCAAGGTAGCTAATGGGTTGAAGTTGTCTAGCGAGATGAATTTGGTTCACCCGGTGTTCCATGTCTCTATGTTGAAAAAATCTGTTGGTGATCTTAATACTATTGTGCCTCTTGATGTTGTGGGTATTGTTAAGGATAACTTGACTTATGAGGAGGCTCTAGTACAGGTCTTGGACAGACAAGTGAATAGATTGAGGAACAAGGAGGTGGTGTCCATTAAGGTCCTATGGACAAACCAACAAATTGAAAGTGCTACTTGGGAGGTCAAAGCGGACATGCAAAAGCAGTGTCCTTATCTTTTACACTCCACTCAAGCCTAAGGTACAAATTCCAAGTCCCCTATGTGAATTCAAGTCTTATGTTTCAGCCCCTATGTCATTCATATGCATTCATGATTAAGTTGACAAATTTATGATGATTTTACTCTTATGTTGAGGTTTTGAAAATGGTGTTCAAATGAAATGTTGCATTCTTGTAGGGGCTGATTTATTCTTGATTATTCTCATTCGTATGTCCCTTTTACATTCAGGGACAAATTTTCCCAAGGGGGAGGTATTGAAATGACCCCAAAAAGTTTTCGAAAATATGTCTTGGAATGCCCAGAATTTTAAGTTCTATATATCTCAAAATTCATGCACGATATCAAAAATTCAACTTCGTATTCTTGTTCAGGGGTCAACATTAGGGGGACCTAGGGTCCAACTCTTATTTAAGAGTAAATGATTAACAATTTAAATTTTTGAAATGTTTCTTATCTAGAATCGTTCTATGATAGAACCTGACATGCAGCTGTCGTGAATATGTGTTAGTTTGGCCTCCGCGACAGGTCTGCATCGCGGACCAGATGCGGACCTATGTATGTTATTGCCAGTGATTTCTATCTCGATCCAAGGCTTTTGTGTCTTGGTCTCAAGTGTTCCTAAATATGTTTTTACCTATACTTAGTCATATTTCACCCTCATATCATTCTAAACATTTCCCAATACTCAATAAAGCACTTAGCCAAATTTTCGCTCCAAAATTCACGTCTCAAAACCCTCATCAAAACTAAGGATTTCGTTCAAGCTTCAAGCCTCCATTTTCAATCTTCTTCAAGAGCTTCTTCAAAGCTAAGATATGTGGGTTTTATCCATTGGGTCCATCCACCCATAGTTCCCTGATCTCCTTTTTACTCAATTTGCACGATTTAAAGTTGATTTTTCAAATGGGTTTACTATAATGAATATCTCTATGAACTATGTTAAAGCTGGGTGAAGTTGTGACTGTTTTGCTATGTTTTGAGTTATAAATCTTGGATCAAATGTTGGATTTACTAAGTGGCTTTTATGTATATTGGTTGAGGCTGTTTCAAGGTGTCGATTAATGGTTTTACATGGCATTTTGTCGCATGATTTTATCTCTAAATTGCATAGTTTTATACTACCATTCCACACCCTCTAAGTGTTTGTTAAAATGTCCGATTAATGTTTCTTTAGGAATTGAAGATCCAAAGCATGAGATATGATATGATTGATGTTATGACAATGAAATAAGCTTATGTATATGATAAATCACACATTAAGTGTTGCATTAGACCATGCCCAATCCAGGGGTTCTAGGAACCCGGATAACAGAGATGGGGGTTTGTACTTATCTACCAAGGGAAGGGTTTGTACTTCTCCACCTAGTGATTGGACGGCATCATCACTAACTAAGTTAGTGGTTTGTACTCATCAATCGAGTGAAGGTTTAGTACTTCACCACCTAGGTGATGGGGCAGCATCATCACCAATCGAGTAAAGGGTTAGTACTTCACCACCTAAGTGATGGGGCGGCATCATCACTAAACTACCTAGGGGTCTGTACTTTGGAAATCTAGCTTGGTCTATTCTACACATATGATATCTTATATGAGCATGAGTTATTAAGCATGTCTTACTTTAGCATTGAGCATACATGCCATATTGCTATATGTTGTCTATTGAATATTGCTAGGCATTTGGATTATGATGCCTATCTCTTGTTGCATTGCATCCTATGTACTTAGTCCGTTCGAACGTACTAACACATAATCTTGCCTACATGATATCACCATGTAGGGACCAGTGCTCAAGTTGATCATCCTCCTCCTCCACATGGCTAGATTGATACTACTCAAGCTTGTGGTGAGTCCTCAACTTCGGGGACCTTAGTCTATGTTGTTCTTATTATGTATTAAGGCAATCTTCTTTATTTTCTATTTTGACTATGAGGTTCAGCCCGATTGCTTTGTTTTGGCCCCCATTCTTATCTATGTATTAGAGGTGTTTGTTGGACAAGTTATGTATCTATGCTACCAAGGTTTGAACTTGTGACTTTCTGGTCACATGACAATAACTTTACCAGTTACTCTAATGCTCTTCAATTCTAGTTATTAAAAGCTTAATTATAACCACAAATCATATTAGCAAAAGTGCAAATTGCATATGGATATACATACAGAAACATACAAATACGTGCAATTCTTCCTCCGTAGTGGAGAAGGTTCTTTTGCTTTGAATCTTTGAGGCAAGCGAACGATAATCCTTGTGCTATAGTGTTTGACCCAGTCTCTCTGTCAGTCCTAAATCCTTCTATTAGCTTAGTTTTTTACCCCTACTAAGAACTTGAGAGACGGATCTATGACTCACAGAAAAGGTATATTAGTGCCTTATGCGGGAAATCCTTGCATGACTTGTGGATCATCTATCATTACTGGCGAGGCAAGCCTATCGATAATCAATTCACTTGAGAGAACAATTCAAGAAGGAAGACCCCAAGCCATCCCAAGCAAGAAAGAGGAACTATGGGGTGTTAGCGCTGTTTTTTGAAATAAGGACGTTTAGGTTTTACTAATAAGATAGAAAGGGGCACATATGAAAACATACAAATTAGTTATATTTATAGAAATTTCATAGTTCATTGTAAAGAATTATATTGCATAAAGTTACGAAAATTTAGACATACAAATTTGTATGATATTATATTTTTAACTCTTAATAACAGATAAATTAGAATATCTTTAAACAATTTCTGAAATATGAAATATATTCTCCCTGTGCTTCAAAATTTTCTATCAGTTATACTTCTTTACACTTTCTCTGAGGATGAATTCTTCAAATTGCATAATCTGTCAAAACACAAGTATAAAAACTTCATGTAAAGTTATTAATAGTACTCCTAATAACTATTATCTTCTTTTTTCTTCTTTACAAAATCAAAGATTAATCACAATATAATGTAAAATTTGTTTTTGTTCTCACTAGCAAATAAAAGAAAGTTGGGTTTTCTAGCTCTAGATATAAAGTTGTTTGTTTTGTATTTTGCACATTAGGTTATTGACTTTTTGCACATTGCTTCATGGATAAAACCCCCAACCTCTTTTAGTTTCACTTTTTATACTAATGGTATTTACCTAATATAAATAATTCAATATTACTAAAATTATTATGACACAAATCAATCATATCAACTTAAATTTTAAATAATAAAAAAATCATGATTTTTTGATTAATTAGTTGTTGATTATATGTCATTTAAAACTTTTTAATTTTCTGTTTGTAAAATTTCACGTTATACTTTTCTAACTCAAACGAATGATTTTTCTTTGTATACACCTGTTAGTTTCACAACCAATAATGAAAAAAATTGACAAAATATATATTTTTTATTAGAAGAAGCATTAATACTGAATACTGATTCTTAAGTCTATTAATTGAGATAATTTTCATGTGGAGAAACATCTGCCTTCTTGAGAAAATTACTTACGACCAAATTTATATAACTTTTCTACCTTAAATTATTCTCATAAGCTCATAATTATATATTTAATATTATTACTTCTATTTTTGAATTTTTTTTTCATTACACTTTTTTGTTTTGACCTACTGCATCTTGCATCTTTAAAAATGTCAAGTAAAGATGAATAAATTGTCTCTCAAAATAAAAACATATATAGAAACAATATCAAGAAAATATTTAAGTTAAAAAAATTGTGCCAAAAAGATTGTAATTAAATACTTTTATACTATTTCAAAATTTTATATAATTGACTATAATAAGAATGATGGATAGAATTATTAGAAAAAAATACATTAATATTTTGTCTTTTTATTAAACTTTTTTTTATGAAATAAGCAAAATCATAAAAGATGGAGTAATTTTATCAGAATGATTAATAAAAAGTCACTTGTTATACTTATAACATGATTTAGTCTAATCACTTTATACTCATATTAATTAAAACATATTTTTACACTAATTAATATGTTTTAACGATGGAATGTTATGCTTTTTAACAATCAATTTTATCCTCTTGTTAATATTAGATTAAGATTTGTCTTTAACAACCAAAAAAAGTTTTGGTAACTATAAGTATATTTATAATGATAAAAAAAATATTAGTTATTATAAGTGTATTTATAACGACCGAAAAAAATTTGATCGCTATAAGTATATTTATAACGACCGAAAAAAATTTAGTCACTATAAGTATATTTATAACGATTGGATAAAAATTGATCACTATAAATGTATTTATAACGACTGGATTCATTTCCCTTTATTAAGAAATGGTAGTTAAAAGTCTTTTTTCTTGTGGTTCTTAGCTCTTTTCTATTGAATTTTGACCCAAAAAATTCATTTTTCTAATTAATTCTCCAAATAATATATTTTATTTAAAACCTTACAAAATACTATAAATGGATTTTCTGGTAATGTTTTAGGTTATATTTTTATTAGATTGTGTTAACTTAAGAAGTGTTACTCTGAGTAACATTACAAGAAAAAAGACTTTGAACGATCATTTCTTAACGAAGGAAAATGAATCCGGTCGTTATAAATATACTTATAGTAAGCAAATTTTTTTTCGACCGTTATAAATATACTTATAGTGACCAAATTTTTGTCCGGTCGTTATGAATACACTTATAGAGACCAATTTTTTTTCGATCGTTATAAATATACTTATAGTAGCCAAATTCTTTTCTGGTTATTAAAGACAAATTTTAATCCAATATTAACGAGGGGATAAATTTGATTGTTAAGAAACATAACATTCCATCGTTAAAATATATTAGTTAGTGTAAAAATATGTTTTAGCTAATATTAGTGTAAGAGATCCGACCAAATCATATTATAAGTATAACAAATCGTATTTTGTTAACCGTTCTGATAAAAATCTTCCATCTCTTGTAATTTTACTTATTTCATAAAAAAAATATTTAATAAAAAGAAAAAAATATTAATGTATTATATTCTAATAATTCTATCCATCATTCTTATTATAGTCAATTATATAAAATTTTAAAATATTATAAAAGTATTTAGTTACAATCTTTTCGGCACAATTTTTTTAGCTTAAATATTTTTTTGATATAGTTTCTATATATGTTTTTATTTTGAGAGACAATTTATTCATCTTTACTTGACATTTTTAAAGATGCAAG
>JAOTQR010073924.1:0-13115 GCA_025774065.1 Solanum ossicruentum | reverse complement strand
TCATGTCGTCACGTGGGTTTGTATCAATAATAGTGCCTAATCGGCACTAGTCGCGGCCCCGGGGTCGGGCTGTGACAGTGATTGATCATGCCAATCTCATCAATCCACATTTATTTCTCGTCCAAAGGATTGTCCCCATTAAATATAACATGTGCACTTTCTTCAACACATTTGATTCTTCCCAATTCATAGGTTTTATTCCATAAGGAGTAGACTAGAAAAATTTGATTATTACTGTTGGTATCAAATTTTTCTAGAGAATCTGTAATAACCCTCTTGGTCATTTTCTTCTGTCTTTAGTCTTTTTGGCATTATAGCTTTTTTGTAGCGATCTCAAGTCATTTATGACCTGTTGGCACTAATAGTCCGATCACTTAGTCTTTCATTTGGAAGATGTACAGTTTGTCGTGTTGAAGGCCTTTATAGTTTGATAAGTTTATTTTTGGACTAAAGTACAAGTAAATGGCCTCGAAAAAGAATTATGACGGTTCTATTGGCTTTGGAATGGCCAAAGTGGGCTAGAAGCATGGTTGACTCAAGTATCAAGGCTTTCAATGTAAATTATACCAAGTTTTTCATTTTGGCCTTCAAAATTGGACTATATCTATGAATAACGACTTCGTAGGCGAATTTTGACTATATCATTAGATCTGAAATGTCAAATTTGGCCGGATTATATAGTTTGTTTGCATGTGCGAGGCTTCAAATGAGTTTTGAACACTTTGTTGGAGAAATTAATTTGGCTGATATCTGGTATAGCCATAGTGCTCCACAATCGTAGGGCCTTGGGCTACGTTCGTGGAGGCCAGTTGCACTGTGCTCCGTGATCGCAGGGTAGTAGTCCATGTTCGTCGTTTACTGGTGGTCAACCCTACGCGATCATGGAGGTCAATTTTGTTGTACTCAACGATCATAGGGTACTGTTCACCATGGTCATGGAGAAGAAGTTAAGGTGGTATATATTAGCAATATTCCCAGATTTGATGAATGAAAAGAGTAAAATTTCATATTGTGATAAACTGATCATTTTAAGGTCAAATCAAATGATTCAAAAAGCTAACTTGCATGAAATTTTAAGGAGAACGTCATAGAAGTATTGAAAAATGCATTTGGAACATAGTTTAAGGTTATTTTGGCTATTTTTGCTACTTTGAATTAGATTGTTTTGGACACTTTGAATGTTGATAATTTTTGTCATTTTCAAATGGATTTTAGTGAGTTTTGGGTCCAATTTGGGTGTTATTTTGAGGCGATCACTATGGTGTTGTAAGAATCTTCCGGTTGAGCTGAATTTAAGATAAAAATAGTTAGGGAATGACTGCCCTATTATGTTTTTTTAAAAAGAAACGTCATTTTGGTGTTGAGCTGTTTAGTATTATTTTGGGCACCAGATTGAGCCCCAATTTAAGGCATAGACTTGGGTAGCTATAAAGAATATTATATGAGGTTTGTTCTGGATCCCAGATACGGGTTCCACTTTTTCCTGCTTTTTAGTCTTAAGTAATTTTGATACCGCAATAACCATATTGATCTTGTGATCTATTTTACAATAGCATGATAATGATCAGAGGTAATTAGGGTATGATTAGATAGTGTGAAGTGGCTTTGGAGCACACACGATTGTCCTCGAGGTAGGCAAGGTCTCCACTCTTGACTAAGCTTCTCTGGATGTTGCATAGTATAACATTCATGTTGATTTTGACTATATTGGCCATCTACTCCATCTTTTTTACCCTTGTTATGTACTAGTGATTCCCGGCTAAGCAACGGCTAATATAAGCCTTTTGATGACCTTAGTTTGGGATAGTAGTTGTGTCATACCTTGGTATAATGTGATTAACCATACTTAAGGGTTGTGTAGGCAACCTTAAAATAGGTTCGGCCATAGATGTCAGGAAAGAACCTATACACCTCTTTTGTGCAATTGTGGGTTTCAACATACCTTATTGGAGATAATGAGCCTTGAGCTAGTACCCAAGACCTTAGTGGGTCATCATGGACATAGACTTGGCTTATACGTACCCTTCTATAGGTAGCTATTGATGATTATGGGACAAGTTCTGGTCCTAGGGATGCTTTTCCCTAAGTTTGAATTATATGAGCTGTTGAGGCCTTTTAGCTACTTACCTAGCCATGTGATGGTTACTTTGACACTAGGTGATAACTATTTTATGTTATTGGGCCCAAGCCCTATGTAACTTGCATAGCCCTAGTTTTGACTCATATATACTCCACTCTGGAGTATAGCTTTGGTTTTGGGGCAAGGTATAAACCTTAGAGATACCCCCCCTCGTGATACTATCTAATTGAACTGTTGTGACATTTTAGTTGTATATTCAAACGTTAGTAGTCATCTCAATTTAGGTTGTCATCGTTTTATATGATCAGGCCCGAGGCCATATTCGTGGAGCAAGTTAACCTAACCCTTATCAATATAGTGGCTTAGTATTCTTATCATTTTGTGACTTATTTGAATAGTGTGATGGTATGTATTGCATTAATTATTCATTCTTACTATTTTTGCTGTACAATTCTAATCATGCATTGATTCAACACTATACACGAGAGTGAGGATGGTAAAATGGTATCAGGTACTACTAATATGACATTGATTTGGATTGGTTCTATGTGATGGATATTTACTGAGTTTTTAATTGGTTTTACTGGGATTGTTCTGGATCATATGTTCTCTATACTTGATACACCTAGTCATTAAGGATGTTCTCATTTATACTTAAGACTATGGGAGGCATTCAAGGTGATCTCTGTTTTTTTCTGATTTGACTAGCAAGCGCATTGATGCCCTAACATTATTGACTTATTTCTCCAGCATCACTGATGGAGAAATTATTATGCTAAGTGCTGGTGCCGGCCCAGGCAATGCATACGGGTGACTAAGCCCCCATAGGGCATCCCTGTTGAGAGTGCATTACACAAGGTGAAGTAAATCCATAGGTCTCGTCTTGATAGTTGGGCTGGGAGGGGGGGTCATATGGTAGTTATAGTTACATTCTATAGAGAGATATTCATGTATTGCATTCACATACATCGTCATCACTGGTATATTGTTTTTTCTTGGGCCCTCGATAGTATGGGATACTGTCTAAGGTGCTATTTAAAATTTGTATCATCGGTGGTATGAGATGCCAGTTGGTTTTGTTTGGTCATCCCCACACTGGTTGAATTGTTCTGCTTTATAGTGACCCTATAGATATGGTAGGAATGGTATTTTCATTTTGGGTTGAGGGAGTACCTATCTAGGTCAGCGTGGACTAGTGCCTGGGTTGATGGATTAGTTCAGACCCTGTATGATCCTTTCTTTCTTTCAGCAAAATTGACTTTGTATCCTGTTTTTCATGCTAGTTGACAGTAGATCTAATTCTTCCAGGTATGTTTCTTATCAAATTTTTCATCCTATGACTTGACATTGTTACTTGTTGTGGTATATCTTGCTCGTTACTTGGTTACCTGTGCTATACTTTCTTATTTTCATGTTATGCTTTTACTTGCTTTATCTGATGAGCCTAGTCGGCCTATACCTACTTGGTACCATATGTTTGTTACTCACACTACACTTCTGTCCCCTTCAAATCGTACTGCGAGTCCCCTATACATATAGAGAAGGTTGGGGATTTCAGACATTTGGGTGAGCTCCTAGCGGCCGGAGTTGTCAATTTCCATCTTACTACTCTTGCACTAATCTTTATTTTGTACTCATACATAGTCTGTACTAATGTTATATTTAAAAATTGTTGTATTTGTATTTTATGTATTAGAAGCTCGAATACTGACTAATGTCAGGTCTTGGAGTTGGATTAGTTTGTTGCTTCTTCAACATCATATATATTACCTTTATTGTGGTAACTTTTGCCTTGTAGGGTTTTCCGCTATTAGATAGCCTGTCACCTATGGCTCCGAATTACAAGTTAGACTTACCTACCAATAGGTTAAGGTAGTTTCCATCATGACCTGAGAAATAAGGTCATGAAAGATTGGTATCAAAGCCTTAGGTTGATCAACATCGTATGTATAAGGGCAATGTCTGGTAGAGTCTTGTGGATCGGTGAAAAAATGTTCATGTACTACATTTGGGAGGCTATAGTGGCATTAGAAAATAATTCAGGTTCTTAATCCTTTGAGTGTGCTCTTACCTCAAATAGCCTCTAAGATTGTTCCTTGGATTCCATTATTTTCTAGATAGATAACATGAGTTCACCGGTAGACATACCTGAGCTGTCAGCACATCCGACTATAGCTTGGTGAGTGATTCTCAGGCTGGAAGCAAATCAACAATTCCTCATTAGGATTTATAGTTTATTTTAGACTATTTGGCTAGATTTCTTGAGTAGGTAGGACGTACCCCCACCTTATTTCCTATAGAGAATTATTTGAGCCAAGGATTTATTAGAAGTTTGGTTTTATTGCTTCATTTAGCATTGGAGCACTTGGTAGGGATATGACCTGTTTTTCTGCAGGTTGTTAGTCATCTGAGGGATGTAGAGCAGACATACATGATACCTTTAGCGGAGGTTATCATACTGGTGAAGGATCTCTCCCTTTCAAACTCGTCAGCTCTATAAAGGTGGTGCCAGGAGGTCTTGAGGCAGGTTATGATGCCCTCAATAGGCAGAGATTGAGCATAGGTCCTTAGAACTTATAGTACGGACTTTCAAGTCAAGGGGTTCCATCAATTGTAGCTAGATCTTATTTGCAATCCCAGTGGTTGGCCAAATAGGTTTAGGGCCCTACGACGTTGGTACAGTTGGTTAGGAATGGCTCCTTGTCTGTTAGAGATGGTTCATGGGTTCTCAGGAGTAGAAGCTCCTATGATAGGTTCCAGCAGAGGTTACAGTAGGGTGGTCCTCCTTACCCCACTAGGTGGAGGCCGAGGGTAAGAGCTGTGGTGGTGTTAGGATAAGCCGAGTTCTCTCACCCAACAGGCCAAATTATCCCCAGGCAGGACGGTTCTAGCTCAGGTCAGAGTTTGAGAGGTTCTAATTCACTTCCTACCTACTATGGTCACATGACTATAGGACCTTTAGTATTGGGTTTTTATGATTGTGGCGTATTGGACCATAGTCCCTAGATTGTCCTTTATGGGATTATATCTTCTAGGCAAGAGTCATTAGACCTTGTCACATGTGAAGGGAGATGGGCCACCAGGATAGGAAGTGTCCCGATATAAGCTAGTTAGATAGTCTGCACAACCAAATCAGTGTCAGGGGTTTATGTCACATTCGCTTGGAGATGGTATTCAAGCTGAGGTTGGTTATGATTCCCCCTATGCTTTTCCAGTCCAGATAAAGGGCATGACTCCTGGTATTACATGTTATTGTGTAAATTCCTTTTTAGATCCTTCTTTGCTTGTATTATGTGGTGTCGGGGCCTTCTTTCCCATCAGTGTGATTTGAAGCAATAGAGGAGAACTCTTTAATGAATCTTTTATAGTACCTGCCAAACCCAAGAAGCTCCTAATGTCCAAAGGACACAACAATCGAGGACAATTTTCAACCACTTTTATCTTCTTTGGATCCACCATAATCCTATCACGGGACACTAAATGCCCCAGAAAGGCCACCTTCTTCAACCAAAACTCACACTTGCTGAACTTTACATATAATTGCTTATCCCTCAAAATTTGAAATACCACCCTAAAAATTTGAAGTACCACCCTCAAATGGTCCTTGCTTTCTTCCTTACTCCTAGAGTAGACCAAGATTTCATCAATGAACACAACCACAAGTATGTGAAGATAAGTCTGAAGATCTAATTCATTAAATCCATGAACACTACTTGAACATTTGTCAACCTAAAAGACATGACTAGAAATTCGAAGTGACCATGCCTCATTCTATAATCTATCTTTGGAATGTCATATTCCCCCTTACCCTCAATTGAGAGCCAGACCTAAGATCGATATCGGAGAAATGACTAGTCCATTGTAATTGGCCAAAAAGTCATCTATCCTCAGAACTGGGTATTTGTTCTTTATGATAACCTTGTTTAATTGGTGATATTCAATACACATTTGAAGTGATCCATCCTCCTTCCTCACAAATAACACATGAGCACCCCATGGTGGCCTACTTGGCCTAATAAGACCTTTCTTCAACATGTTCTTCGATAGTTCTTTCAACTCCTTCAACTTTGTTAGGTCCATACAATATAAAGCAATAGAAATAGATTGGGTATCTATTTTCTTGTGAGGAGGAACAGTGGGTAGATCATCAGAAAGACATTGGGGAACTCATTGACAATGGAGATCGACTCAAGAGAAGGGACCTCGAAAGTGACATCCTTAACCTTCACAATATGGTAGATACACCCCTTAGCAATCATTTTACAAGATTTAAGATATGAAATGAACCGACCCTTACACACTGAATTGCTACCATCTCACTTAAGAATAACTTCATTAGGGAAATAGAATTTGACCTTATTGGTTCCACACTCAATGGGGGCATGCAACCAGTCCATACCAAGAACAACATCAAGATCGATAATATCAAATCCAACAAGATCACAAGGAATAAATCTATATAGAAACAACATGGGACAATTTCGATATAATCTTTTAGCTATAAGTGACTCACCAACGGGAGCATACACTGAGAAAGGTTCAAATAAACCTTGAGTCATATGTTAAATCTATTTGCAAGAAAAGGTGTGACAAAATAAAAACCGACACCCGAATCCAATAACTCATTCACATAAAAATTAAAGACATTTAGCATACCAATAATAATATGGGGAGTCTCTTTAACTACTTGCCTTGCATGGAGAGGATAAAGCTGATTTGCATGTTGCACTACCTTGAGCTTGTCACCTTGCACCCCTTTGACCTAGGGGCCTAACGCCATTCTCACTCAATAGTCCTTGGCATAATGATCGAACTTCCCATACTTAAAGCATGCATTGGAGTTGTCCAAACATTCTTTTTTGTGAGACCTCCCATACTTCTTGCAAGTGAGATAAGTTTAATCATCTAAACCACCTCCTTGGACCTTGGCATTTTCTCCTAATCCTTGTTGAACTTTTGCGAAAAAGAGTTGGTTGGACTTGGATCGATGTACCTTTTCCCACTTTGAGCCCTTCCACTATTACCACATTCAGACCTTTGGTTGGAGTAGCCACCACCATCTACTCGAGCCTTCTTAAATTCCCTACAGCTTTCCCTCATCTTCTCATCCTTTATTTTTGCTACATAGGTTATATGTCTAGATATATCTATTTGCTTGACTAGGATAGTCATTTTGCATTCTTTAGACACCAAGCTTGAGATGCCATGGATGAGCTTGCTCATTCTTGCCCTTGGATCGGTGACCATGGAAAGTGCATACCTAGACAACTTGGTGAATTTGAGGACATACTCTCTCATACTTATGTTCCCTTGGCGAAGTTTGATGAACTCTTGGATCTTAGCCTCTCTCAACCCCAGTAGAAAGACCTGATCTAGGAAGGCGCTATTGAATTCCTCCCACTCAATAGGACCCACATCATTACCTCTTTCTTCCATCCATTGATCATAGTACACCTTGGCCACATTCTTAAATTGATAGGCCCACAAGATCGACCCTTTTCATTTGGAGACACCCCCATAATTTCCAAAATCTTGTAGGTCACATCAATGAACTCTTGAGGGTCTTCATACACTTAATAGACGTGGAATTTAGGTGGATTCATCCTTATGAAATTTCAGATCCTAGTAGTCAGTGTAGGCACTTAAAGAGGAGCAACACTTTGGTTAGCCATAACTTGAGCCAACATAGTGATAAGATTCTACAATTCCACATGAGTACTGACCCTCCTCATGAGAAGCTCAAGGAACCGAAAGAGATTGGCCATTATTTGGATAAACGTCTCTTTGCATAGATGACCTTCATAGAGGTATTATTTGAAAAACACAAATTAAAAATTGGTTAGATAAAGGGGGTCTTAGGAAAACTCTAAGGCACGACAAGAAATCATGAAAGATGGGAAAGTTCCTAAAACATCTTTGTAGCATCCTATTGATAGATATGTCATGCTTCACACCCATGAATAAGACTCTACTTGACATGGTATGTTGGGTTCCCTAGCTAGGACACTTCAAAACCTCATACTCTGATACCAAGTTTGTCATGACTCAAGCTAGACCCAAGGTGTACCATGGCAAATGAGAACCCCGAGAGACCCTCACTCAAGCCTCTTAGCATTCACTCAAGCATCTCATAGGTGATAAACGAATAAGAATAAGTGAAAACATATGAATGTGGGCTAAGGGAAACAACATATAATAGAGTACAAACATCAAGCCATAAGTCTATTACACTTTTGTCCAACAGTACCTCTACATACTAGATTAGAAGAGGGCTAAGACATGTCCAAAGCTCACACTTGAAAGAAATACTAAATAGAGTTTACAAGTCTAAAACATAAAAAACTAGAAAGGAAATAGGCTTGTCCCCAAAGTATGAGGACTCATCAAAAAAGTTTTTAACAAGTTGAATCAATCGGGAGTGTGAGGAGGAGGAACGTCACTTATCCCTACATTGTTAGATAGTATATGCATAGAGTATGCATTAGTACTTGAATGTACAAAGTATGTGGGATGTCATACAATAGAAGTAAGCTATAGATATCATAATAAGCAAGATGTATATCATATGGAAGAATAAGCTCACGTGTAGAGATGAATGATCACTTCATTTAAATCATGATCAAAACATCAGAAGGAATCATATATATGTGGGAAAAAAGTATAACCGATACTAAAACCATGCGAGTTATAACATGAAAGCTAATGTAACCCCTTATATTTGAATGAGAGACTACTTGCCAGTTAGAACTCTCTCCAATTCATTCTTTAACCTTAAAATTAAGGTCATATGTGGATTTACTAGCCTAGCCTAAAAACTCAAGCTATGGTGGCAGCTTAGTTATGAGACTAGGAGCTTCTATTGGGGACTCTTTAGGTCGAGTCCCCATCAAAAGCCTCATTTGTTGCTATGTCAAGTTCCATAGAATAGTAAAACATTAATGCAATTATTCATAGACTTTAAGTTCAATCGCATTAATAAAATTCATAGAGTAGCTCATGAACCTTAAGGATTCAAAATGTGAGAATTGTCTTTATCACATAGGGAATCCATCATCTAGGTGAGAAAACCTTCAACCAACAATAATTTAGTCATATAATGAGTTTCCTTAATCGCATTTATAAATTTCATAAACCTTTAATTGAAACCCTTATCATTTAAAATGTACTTCAATGGGACATAGAGTAAAACTAGGTGGCTTTAAGCATTTGTACTTTAACCATGTAATGCACGGAGATCATACATAAATATCTTGAAATTCACCAATTAGGCTAGTTCATAAAACAACCCACCATGAATTTTTAAAATCTTAAGTAGCTTGTCCTAAAATCATCAACTTCTCTAATAAAATATCAACTCATAGCAAAATATATTATATGGAAATAGATAAATCACAATACATGCATTTAAGGTAATACAATAAAACCCGTGAAATTCCATAGCTTGAAATTAAAGTAATAGGTTGAAATCACTTGGGCTTCGTGGGTGGAAGATACCCACGGATGAAAACCCACATATCTTGAAAGGGAATCTATGGAAGAAACTTAATCTTGGAGAAAAATTCTGGAAACTCTAGTTCTTATCTGCAAAGGGGCTTAAGAGAATTGGGAGTTTATGCTTAAAATATTTTGGAGAATGATTGGAATGAAAGGGATTGAGGTAGATTATGCTGATATGGATAGTTCTAGGAATCAAAATGATGTAGTTTAGGACTTAGAATGCGAGAAAAACTCAGAAATATCCTTCATTAAAATGGTCAGGATAAAGTACGACCTTGGTCTATGGGTCATAGACCCATCTACGACTTGTGAATAGGGGATTTCGTCCTACTTATACCTAAAACTTGGATCTCAATCTACAAACCCTTATCTATGGCCATAGTACCTTCTATGGGTCATAGATATCCCCCGGAGGTTCAACCAAGACTTGGCATAATTTTACATCTCTAGACCCAAACCACGGAACCTATTTAAGACCTGCCAAGTAAACCATGACCTGTAAATGGTCTCGTTCTGCTGAACTTAATTGAATCCTTCTCTGAGCCCCATTCATGACATAAATCCACGAGTCGTCCTTTTTTTACAATTCATAAATACCATTCATACAATCGACCCAACTTCCAAATATTTATCAAGTCTCTACCCCATCCACGAGGCCTATTTGTGACCCATAAACTCAACCACAGACCATATATGATGTTCATACCTCACATATCAAAAATCAGACTTGTACTTATTTTTCACAATTTGACCTTTTAACATGGGGGTATTACAAATATTGAAAGCAATTCTTGTCCTTAAACTTAATTTTCAAAGGCTCCAAATATGAAATTATATGATGCGAATCATTATTGATCCATTAATCAGACGAATGGAGAATGAATTTATCATTTAAGGTAGCATAAGTTGAAAAAAGTGCCAACTTATCACAATATTTGAATACTAACCTTTGTCGACCATAATGGAGAAAGTAATTGCATAATCAGATGAAAATTAGATGTCTACAATCAAGGAGAATGTGAATAGTATACAATTAGCTTGTCTAACTAACTCCCTTAACGTGACACACTTGTTAGTTGCTATTAGCTTGGAGATCATGTACTCTTGAAGAATAGTATCCGGAATTTGTTAGTTTGCCATTTGATCTTTGCTCATGAGCAATTAGGCACTTATGCACGAGACCTTCTCTGATATCAATTGATACTCAAGAGGAGGTGAATTGAAAATTTATAGTTGGCTGCCAATAATATCAGACAACTATTTTTCTGATTTGAATAAGGCAAGTAAAAGTACACTTTGCAGAAATAAGTAAATGGACACGAAATTTTTATACTGGTTCAGATCACAGGTGTGGTACCTACTTCTAGTCCCCTTGTGTCACAAGAATTTCCTTCAAAGTTCAATTGAGAATGTTGTAGTACAAAAGGTTAGACTTCTTCTGATTCGTAGACCATATTCTCAAACACTCTGTGCTTTTCTCTAGTCTAAGGTATTTTCTCTCTCTCTTTTCCTTTTGTTCACACTAGGAGTACAAACTTACAATGAATACAAGAACAATATTGAAGCTAAATCTTTTTAGTGAGTATTGTGACTATAATGCCTTGCTTATTTGAGGTGGTTGGAGCTTGGCTTGACCCAACGGATTTTCTTCCAGTCAAGGATCTGGAGTATTCCTTGATTGGAAATCTTTCTAATCATTCTTTTTGGGCCTTGATTGCTGAGATTTTCTTCTTAGAAAACCTTCCTTGTAAGTCTTGGTACCTCGTTGATTTTTGGCTAGAGATCTCACCGAAGATTCCTTACTTGCTCCTTGCTTTTTAGCTTAATTTTTGACTTGCTTCCTATTATGCCTTTGATATTCTTGGTTCTATCTTGATTCCTTAACTGTCCCTTCTTGTGTTTATTTGTGAGTCCAACTTTTCCTTTTTGTAAAATTCTTGCAAATATCAACATCAAAATTAAATGCTAACAATAAGGTGTGAGACTAGTTTTTTCATGTCTAAAGTTATTTTACTTGCAAACGTCTTAAAAAATTGAATTTTGAATGATAATACTGATTTATCATCGTTGACTCCTCCTCCTCCTTCTTTAACATCAGTTTCTCGAGTTCAGTAGGATCCAACTTTATAAATTTTCGGAACCTGCGAAGCTTGTATAGAAGTTGTTGTGCTCCTCTTAACAATGCAGCACAATCAACATAAGTTATCACTTTCAAGAGAAATTTCAATTGCAAACAAAAGCTAATTTTTTTGCATATGAAAAGAATCTAGACTACGCAAATGTTTGACAAAAATTGATTAGAAGATAGCTTGGGGTTATGTTTTTAATAGAAGAGGGATATTTTGAAATAATAGCTTTAAAACTTTAGCGGATGAGTATTTTTGAGCAAAAAATTAACAAAAGGGTATTTTTGCTCCATTTCTGATTGTTCAGGAATATTTTTTGCTCTTTTCCATTTTATTATGAAGAGGGGTATTTTTAAGCTAAAAATTTATTGAGGGATATTTTTTACCTAAAACCTAATGAAGGAATAATTTTTGCTCCATATCAAATAGTTTGAGAGTATATTTGACTTTTTTTCAAAATAGAAAAGTTTAAAAACATTGATTGGTAAAAACAAAGATATTACCGTATTATATATGATCTAAATTCATTATTTTTTAATATCATAAAAAATAAATTTATTTATTCTAGTTTGTCTGCCAATCAATTTTCTCAAAACGATGATGTTTGAGAAGCAATGAAATACTTATGGAAATGCCTCTTGCTTATAATGTCTTACACTTTCACAGATGTGGTTATACAATTGTTCTCAATTTGGATCGTAGATTAAGATACTTGCACCTTTTTCATTTAAGTATCGATCAAAATTAAAGATTAGGCCGATGACCCATTTTATTAAAAATCAAACTATATATATGATTTTCTTTTTGAAAGTCAAACAATATGAACTTTGACTAAAATTGTCACGACCCCAGGTAAAAATAGTCCGCATGAAAGTTTGACCAACCCCAGGGTATGCATCGATTATTTCGTTCGATTTTATACATTAGCGGTTCGAAATGATCGATGCATACCCCTGGGGTTGGTCAAACTTTCATGCGGACTATTTTTGGTGGTATTATCTGATTAAAGAAGAATTTTCATATATAGTCACTCAAAAATACTTTAGTTATGCTTCATAACTATAGGTTGATAATTATATTTTGCAATTAAAATTATAATAATTTTTGTATAATTCACGCAACATTTGGATATGTTTGTATAATTTGTTATATAATTTGTAGTTTTGTATAGTGTGTATATATTTTGCTATACAATTTATGCATATTATTGTTAGACCCCGTACATTTATTAGGTTAAATTAATCATTTAATTGGAAAAAGGTAAGGCGATTATGGCGGGATTTAAATTAAGTAAATTTGTGGTATTTAATTAAAAAAATGGAGTGTATATTTTACGTTGGGGGTCGAAAGTCCTCAATTGGGTTTAAATTAAAAAGTTTGGGGACCAAATTGCGATTTAATCAAACTTGGAG
>JAOTQR010073913.1:0-13115 GCA_025774065.1 Solanum ossicruentum | reverse complement strand
ATGTGAATTTTGGCTAAAATCAGTGGCATTCTTGGGTCATATTGTGTCTGAGGAGGGAATAAGAGTTGATTCACAAAGATAGATGTTGTGAAAGATTGCCAAGGCCAACGATGGCCATGGAGGTTCGGAGCTTCCTAGGGTTGGCAAGTTATTACAGAAGGTTTGCTGAAGGTTTTTCTTCCATTTCTGCACCTTGAACAAAGTTAACACATAAGACAACCAAGTTCCAATAGAATGATGCATGTGAAAGGAGCTTCCAGGATTTGAAAAATAAGTTAACTTCTGCACCTGTGCTAGTACTTCTAGAAGGCACTGAGGGGTATGTAGTGTATTGTGATGCTTCAGGGGTTGGCTTGGGGTGTGTGCTGACAAAGCATGGTAGGGTAGTTACCCAACTCATGATCTTGAGCTAGCAGCAGGTGTATTTGCTTTAAAAATATGGCGCCACTATTTGTATGGGGTTCATGTTGACATATATACAGATCATAAGAGCTTGTAATACATCTTTAAGCAGAAAGACCTAAACTTAAGACAATGGAGATGGTTGGAACTGATAAAGGATTATGATGTAGATATACTATACCATCCGGGGAAGGCAAATGTGGTAGCCGATGCTTTAAATCGTAAGGCAATCTTGACTTCTTGTGATAAGGCCATAGTGAGTCAAAGAGTGGCCAATGATCTACGACAACTAGCTAGTTTGGGAGTTCGCCTTCTTGAAACTCCAAAGGAAGGGGTTATTGTACATAATGCAGCGACGTCTTCATTAGTAACAGAGGTGAAAGAAAAACAGTTCGAGGATCCTATTCTACGAAAGCTTAAGGAAAAGGCTTGTCAAGGTATGATAAAAGGCTTTGACCTTACACAAAATGGAGTACTTTACAGCCAAAATAGATTATGTGTGGCTGATATTGATGGGTTAAGAAAAAGGATAATGGAAGAATCCTACCATTCCCGATATTCCATCCATCCAGGATCAACTAAGATGTACCATGACCTGACGGGAGTCTTTTGGTGGGTAGGCATGAAAAAAGAACTTTCAGAATTTCTGGCCCAATGTCCAAATTGCCAGCAAGTGAAGGTAGAACATCAAAAGCTAGGAGGTTTTATGCAGTGTGTAGAACTTCCAACTTGGAAGTGGGATATGATTAACATGGATTTTGTTACCGGTTTGCCTCGCTCATTTCAGAAGTTTGACTCCATATGGGTAATAGTTGATAAACTCACAAAGTCAGCACATTTCCTACTTGTCAGGAGTGATTATACATCGGAGGAGTATGCCAAGTTGTACCTCAAAGAGATAGTCAAGCTAAATAGAGTCCCAATCTCCATTATATCTACTGAGGGACTCAATTCACTGCAAGCTTTTGGAAGTCTTTCCAAAGGAGTTTAGGTACACAAGTGAATTTGAGTACAGCTTTCCACCCTCCAACAGACAGTCAAGCAGAATGCACAATTCAGACATTTGAGGATATGTTGCGAGCTTGTGCATTGGATTTTAAAGGTAGTTGGGTGGACCATTTTCCACTTATTGAGTTTTCCTATAATAATAGCTACCATTCAAGTATCAAGATGGCACCTTATGAAGCTATGTATGGAAGGAAGTGTAGATCTCTAATTAGATGGTTTGAAGTGGGAGAAATCACCTTACTTGGGACAGATCTAGTGCACCAAGCCATGGAAAAAGTTAATGTAATGCAGCAATGGCTAGAAATAGCTCGAAGTTGTCACAAATCATATGCAGATGCTAGGAGGAGAGGGCTAGAATTTTCAGTAGTAGATTGGGTATTTTTAAAGGTGTCTCCAATGAAAGGGGTTATAAGGTTTGGTAGAAAGGAAAACTAAGCCCACGTTACATAGGGCCATATAAAATTACGAAGAAAATTGGGTAGGTTACATATGAGCTGGAGTTACCCCAGGAGCTTTGAATGGTTCATCCAATTTTCCATGTATCAATGCATCAGAAGTGCATAGGTGACCCATGTTATATCACTCCTATTAAGGATGTATAGGTTACAGAAGATCTCACCTATGAAGAGGAACTTGTTGTTATTCTGGATCGTCAGGTTAGGAAGTTGGGGATTAAAGAAATAGCTTCAGTGAAGGTACTTTGGAGAAATCAGCAAGCAGAGGAGATGACTTGGGAGGCCAAGGACGCGATGAAGTCAAAATACCCCCATTTGTTTGAAGCTAAAGAAGACACCCAACATGCTGAATTGGAACACTAATAGGTACGTGTGATTGAATAATTAGTGTGTTGTTAAAGGTTCATTTAAATAAAGGTTTATACTTCGTCAAGCTACCCAATTATGCTAACATTCGAGGACAAATGTTCCTAAGGGGGAAGGATGTAACACCCTACATTTTACATGTACTAATGCTATGTAAATGAATCATGTTATGGTTTGGTCAAATTAGCGTCAATTCTTGAAAGTGCTTGAATCTCGTGTTAATGGGCTATATGTAAGTCTAAATGCTTAAAAGGGTCGAGGGTATATATGTGTTGGTGCTAAACTGAGGATATGTCAACCCTAAACTAAGTAAAGAATTGAGGCTATTGGATGAATTAATAATTTAGTAGGTGAGTCACCTACTTTCTTGGGTTAACATTGATAGCTAAATGGAGACGAGGCTCGGCATCGAATTTGTTCGAGTTCGATTATGAATAAATTCCGTGTTAAGGGTGTAACTTTGGCTCATGTTTTAGTAGTATCAATGGAACTTATTTTCAGTCCAATAAGTATTTAAAAACATCCTAAGTACACTACAAACAACTTGTCCAGTAGGACCAAAACCTACTAAGAAGAAAGCTGGAAATTGGCAGCAAAGATCCATCATATTTGAGACCCAATTAAACCCAATTTTGGAGAATAAGATGCTGATTTATTAGAATATTAATGGGTGCCATTATTAGGACTAAAGTGGAGGACAAAGTTGGCCAAATTGATCTTTAAAAATGGATCAAGTGCAGCACTAATTCATTCCACTAGGAAATAAAGTTTCAACTTTCTTAAAGTCTTTTGTCTTCTTTCTGATTCACTTCACCAAGCTGAAAACACAATCTTTAAGGTTTTTGAAGGAAAAACAGAACCTATAAGGCAAGGTAAGCAATTGTAATTGTGTATTTAGTATGATTTCTTCATTAAAAACAAGAAGTATATGATGGTATCTTATGCTGGAAATCTGCTGGAAATTCTAGACAGCTTGTGTCCAGAAAGTTGTTGCACACTTGCCTTTTATTTTAGTGACTTCTATATGGTTTTAGGGATGTATTATGAAGGGGATTTGATGTTCTTAACATGGTTTAAGTTATATTTATTGCTAGCATGGTTTCTTCATGAAAAACAAGAAGTATATGCTATTATGTTATGCTGAAAATTCTGGATAGCATGTGTCCTAAGTATTGTTGTGAACATTTCTTGTTGTTCAAGAGCATTTTCTCTTAATTGGTTGGATGAATTATGAAGACTTATGTTCTAACAATATATAGGTTGTGATTCATTTAATTAAGTTACGGCACCACATTTACAGTCTACAAAGATAAGTTGTTGTACAACGATGTAATTTCACTCTTAAAAGAAACTTGGGAGCTAAAAATTGTAATATGTTGTTCCATGACTTTCACTTATTTTGGGACTATTTTTGGACTATTTTAACACTGATTTTATGTGTAAAAAATGTTGGATATAATTTTGGTAAAGTTAAAACAAGTTTGGAAGTGTTACGTCGAAGTGTGGTGAAAGGATGTAATGTTATGCCGCTTGTTTGTATGTTGTGAAGAATTATTGTGTATAGTGTTTTGCGGACTGTTTATAGGACTGTTAAGGGTCTGAAAATAAGATTTACAAGACATTTACATAATAAGGGTTGTTAAAAGTATGTTTATAAGTGAAAAGGTTGAAGAAATGCCTTTGCGTCATTTATTAAAAGCTTGTTGTCGGGCTGATCATTTTTATGACATTAGACTGCCTAGGAGTGTTGTGTTCCTACTAATACTAGTCTCCTTGCTTAAAATACAGTAGTTAAATATTTTAGGGAAACAACATCCACTCCAACGTAGTAACAAGGTCATACAACGAGGTATATAAGGTTACTTGATTTCGTATTATTTGGCATGAAATATAGATCCCTCAGTAAGTAAAGGCATTTATCTACTCCAACATGGCAAGCAGCCATATCTTTACTCTTTCACATATTCATATTCTCCTATATATAGTTACCTTCAATTGCACATACATACGTGGATTCCAAGTACATGAGTTTTTTTGTTGCTAAACAAAGTTCATGAGTTTTTTCTTTTCATACGCATTTCATTGTTTATGTAACATATTCTCGTCATTGCCATATTGTTATGCATGATTATTTACATATCATATATTGCCTATACAGCCTTATAGCTCCAATATTATGACCACCAAAAGAATCATCTCAAAGGTAATTGAAAGATAAAGCATATTGCTTATTGATGGGTGGTAGCCCGAGGGGTGGAAGAATCACCTAGCCAGGGACGATCCTATCATAGGTGGTATTCCGAGGGGTTAAGAAAGGACCTAGCCAGGGACGATCCCGATATCCTGAGGGGTGGAAGAGTCACCTAGCCAGGGAAAATGTTATTACGAGTGGTAGCCCAAGGGGTTAAGGAAAAACCTAGCCAAGGACAATCCCGATAAAGTTTACCACTAATCAGCTGGTCATTTACAATACATAATGGGCACAGATTATATAGTAAAGATAAAGCTATATAAAGAACATAAGATACTCAATCCCAAAGTATAACTAAAGGTGGTCTCTTATCCTATACCAGTGCATAGTTTCATTTGAGTTGTATTTCATATATTGTATTTGTTGCCTTACATACTCAGTACATTATCTTGTACTTACGTCCCTTATGGGGGACCTGCATTTCATGTTGCAGGTACAGGTGCTAGTAGATCTCCACAGTAGAGTATAGGACATTCAGCTGCTGTTACCAAGCTCCAGGTTGTTCTGGAGCTATGTGTGTGTTTAGAGCTTATATGTTTGCATTATGTAGTAATTCAGACGAGGCCTATCTCGAACATTAGAAGATATTTTCTCTTGATTAGAGGCTTTGTAGACTATGTAAATTAATATGTGGTCATGTCTCGTACTTTAGAAACCGTGGCCCCGACGGCCTAGCTATACGCATCTCCTTTTAGCTTGTTATTACCTCTTATCATCCTAGAAGCATGCCAAATATAGAATTTCCTTATATATATATATATATATACACAAAGTGCATAGATATAGGTTGGTTCTCCCGAGCCTTATCAGCAACGGGTGCCAGTCCGCCCTAATGAGACTTTGGGGTGTGACATGGATTTACATGGATGAACCCTCTGGAGTTTTATGGCTCCAAAATGGAAGAGGATCCCAAGAATTCATTAATGTGATCTATAAAGGGCTCGCTATTATGGGGGTGAGTTCAGCAGATAAGGCGGAACTTGTAGCCTACCAACTCAAGGGTCTTGCACAAATTTGATTTAATCAATGAAAGCTAGAGAGCGAGAACAGTGATCCCAACCCATGGAGGATTTTAAGGCCTATTGAATTGGGAGAGGTAAAGATGATGGAGTTCATGAATCTCAAACAAGGCTACATGAGTGTGATGAAGTATTCCCTTAAGTTTGACAAGCTCTCAAAAATATGCTCTTCACTTGGTCGCCCACTCTAAGGAAAGAATGAATATGTTTGTGTTGGGGGCATTCGACTATAAGGCAAGAATGAAGAATGTTGCATTGCCATGCTTATGGGTGATATAGAATTGTCTCGGGTCATGACTTACACCAAAAAACTTGAAGGGGAGAAGCTTATAAAGAGAAAGAGTGGGGAGTCCAAGAAGGCTCGATATAATGGTGGTTTTCAAGGTACTAAGGGTAGCCGTTTCCAACAAGACCACAGATTCCAAGGCCAAGGATCCTCTAATTCTCAAAACAAAAGATTTTCTAATGATAGAGTGCCTAAATCTAAGGCTCAAGGTGGAAATGATGGAATGACTCTTCCAAGGTGCCCAAAATATGGAAGAATTCATGGTGGCAAATACTTGAGGGATTCGAATACTTGCTATGGGTGTGTGATGAGTCCATATATTGGATTCATTCTGGGATTAAATTACAAAGAAATATTGCCCTTTGTGTTCTAATAATTCCAATTACTAACAAATGTGCATGTACCATGATAGGAGATGGAGTTAAAAGTGCGCAAAAGTTCAAGTCTTGGTGGAATCTTGAAAAGTGAGCAAAAGTGCTGAAAGGCGGTGAAAAGTGGTGTCGCTGTCACCCTTGGCAATCCGCCACATGTTCAAGGAGATCACTTAACTATGCAGCAACCAAGGTTCCAAGTTAAGAGTAGAGTGTGGTCAGGATAGATATTGCAAAACATACTCCAGGATACACCGAAGTGCACAAGTGATCACCTAAAGTTGTAGCACCCTGACCCCCAAAACACTGACATTAGGGCGATATGAAGGATATTTTGGTTCATTGCCAAATATGAAAGGTGCAACAAAGAGTCATCGCCGCCTAATGTTGCAGTGGAAGAAGCATCATATATATCAAAGGAGAGCAGTCAATTGCACATTCAATGCATCACCAGAGTGTTTGTCAATAGTCAGCCTTGATCATCGAACGATATATCAAAATATAAAATTTCACATATTTCATAGATTATATAGGCAATTTTAGTAAGTACATTGTACAACATCTATTCATTCCATATTAGAACAATTACATTATAGTAGTAGTACATAGAAACTTCATCTTAGAGGTCAAGGGAGGCTAGGGTTTCGGAAGCTTTTGGGCATCAAATTGGAGAGATGACTAGATGGTGATAACCACTGATTTGTACTCAATATTATTACCCATGAATTCTGCTACTATGTATGATAATTGATCTTTAATTTCTAGCATGTGTGCCTAAAACCCCCCTGTTATGGATGTGCTTTTGATATGGGTCGTTAACTCACTTGCTGGGTTTGTGATATCTTGACTTATCTGTAGTTGATTTGGATGAATTTATATTTGTTCGTAAGTTTAAAATATGAATCTCAAGGTTGCAAACTTGGGGCTTTATTTTATATCTTTGGTTGTTCCATATCTGGAATTATCTGAGTGTGGAATGCATATAATTGTCGAAAACCTTATGGGGTTTCAGTTGATATCCACATTTATGGATTGATGTCGCCCAAGTTATAGCTCCTTTTAGAGGATTAAATGGTCACTGTCAAGAAATAAAACCTAACCAATGTTAGGGTCGAACTACAGGGAATGCGTAGACTCAATAGAATTAAATGATCGCAATTCGAGTAGTTAACCAAATTACTTCGCCAAAGGGGGGGAGGGGTTGCAAAAATCAATAGAAAAAACACTAAACTAACACACACAAGAGAGAAATAAATATGGTGATAAACTAGGATATTGTTTTCCCCATGATTTTCTACTTTCTACCTCAGTATCACCAGATAACCTAATGCTTTTCTAGTTATAACATGCAGGATGGCAACTTATGTTCAACAAGCCCTTTGGTCAAAAGTGATAGGTGAATTTCACTATGTGACTTGGACCATATCTATAGAAACCTTACCTATTTGTCCTAGTACAACCTCCCCTTGGCCCAGTTTGGTTGATTAGACAAGAACACATTAATCAAATCCTATTAATTAATCTTTTCCTATTCATTACTACCTTGGTCAAGTCAGTAACACTAGGTAGGTTCTAATGTTGGACACCACTAGAAAACATACAAAATGAAAAGAGTTAATTAATACATGCATACACACCTTCCAAGAATTATGAATCATCCGATTTTCCTTTGTTAGTTCTTCATGGTTCTCAGAACCCTAGTTATGGATTTAGCTACTCATGGTTTGTGTAGATGCAAGAATTATGGATTGAATAAAATAATTGAATACTTACATAATAGATTTAAGAACAAGTAAATCCAACTTCAATAAGAATCACAATCTTAAAGATGAAATTAAAACACAAGTGTTCTCAAAGACTCTCCAATGTAATCTCACATTTTTCTCTATTTAATTACTGAGTTACCTGAGTACTAGGTGGAAACTTCTGGAAAAAAAACCTTAAAAAACTTATTTATAATAAGTAAAATATAAGCACTAAACATAATAGACAACTAATCGGCATACCATATGAAAAGGGTTTACAGGCTGTATTGCGTTCCTCGACCCATAATCGGGGTCTCGTAATCAGCTACTGGAAATTTGGACTTCAACTCTATGACACCCCTATATGACTCATAAAGTGGTTTATGACCTGTAAAGGGTGTTTCATCTGATGAAACTTCAGAAAGTCCCAATCTCTGATCCTCAGGGCATGAACTTTCTTCTACGACTCCTAAAACCTTCTATGGCTCATCTGCATGTCCATATAATAAACTTTTGAAAATAGTTCCTCACTAAAATTGTTCATGAAACAACCCTATAAACCATAGAATGATCTACTACTCATAAATATAACAATAAAAATCAGTAACTTCTGCATATTTCCAAAAATTAAGGCCAACCTATAATCCTGCAAATATAAACACAAAAACACATAAAACCCGCTAACATCGCATTGAGAACACACTGAATTACATGTTTTAAGCATCAAAAGTATTGTATTTTGATAACACATGAACACTCTCAACTTATAATTATTGCTTGTCCTCAAGCGACAGACTCAATCTATATAGATAATACAGGAACACACAGACCTCAACCCAATTACATATATCACATAAATCTCAAACTAAGATACCAACACCAACTTTTCAAAACAAGATCAAATAACCATCCAGCAAACCAATGAAGACTAGTGCATGTGACAACATAACTATGAAAAGCGAGGTCTTATCAATAATTCACAATCACTAAACAAGCCTAGTTCTAACATTGCAATGCAAGTGCCCTCATCGAAAGAAGTCCTACATCTGACATTCAATGATATTTTCATGTATAACCTTGGGACTATGAAAAATCACTCACTCTCACAAAAGATATTGATGTATAATGTCTAATGCCATAAGCTTGCCCCTACACTCATGATAAAGACCTTCAACTAACTGCATTAGGATAACTTTAGGACTTTTAGGCTTCTAACATAGGCTCAAGGGGATTTGGTATGGTATTTTTGAAACATAGTGTCTAAAGGCCCTCCTTGACACTGCGTTCTTCTACACTATTGTCCTACCAACTCTGTTATTATCACCTTGTTCTCCCTTTTCCTATTTCAACCTTTTTTTGGGTGTTTCTTTTAATTTTTCAATTTTTGCCTTCTTTTTACACTTCATT
Source organism: Solanum ossicruentum (assembly GCA_025774065.1). Lineage (NCBI taxonomy): Eukaryota > Viridiplantae > Streptophyta > Magnoliopsida > Solanales > Solanaceae > Solanum > Solanum ossicruentum. Next base: position 3,805 of record JAOTQR010073913.1, on the reverse strand, counting down.
TTTCTTTTTGGCTCACAACTAAGGCATCACTTATTTTTCTTGTACCTAGTACACAATTTTTACTTTTTTCCTCTGTATCACTAATTCACTCCCTTATTTTGTGTTTCTTCCTTACACCATTCACCCTCAACTTAGGCTTTTGGCATGTGTTAAGGTGCATAATATTTATCCTCAGAATCAGGGCCACTTTTGGTAGTCACCACAACTTACGCTTTATTCCTCAATCAAGGTGCACAGTGTTCAAGGAAGAACCAGGGCCAATTTCAGGATTTTACAACTAACAAGGCTAGGTTAGTCAGGTGTTTGTAAAGAATAGATATATGTTAGGCTCGAATATTAGGAACTCAGGATATATTATAATTTTGGTTGGTCTTTTTAGGCTAAGTGGTCTATTAAGAACAATGGCCTAAGATCCATTCCTAATCCAATTAATCTACAATATAACTTAGAGTAACAGGGAAAGTTCTGAATTAGAACAAAACACATCAATCTAGCAAATTAAGCTCACACTCACATGGCACTGCATAGATTATCACCAAAAAAACTCTCAGATCATGCTTTTTATCTCAATTTATCCTCACTTATCAGAACAAATATTCTCACACACATAAACATGCATGGTAGTTATCTAACTACTTCATCAAAATTTTTGATGGGTATCATTTTTCAAAAAAAAATACAAAAACATGTTATATGCCATAAGTATTAGTACTATATGCTACAAATGCTATCTGAACTTCCTAAATGTCATTTCAATAGAAAGTAAATATCCACAAGGGAAAGTACACAGGAAAGAAAATCCTAGGATAAAAAATTAGATTAGTTATGGACCCAAGTTACTCAAAATTTACTAAGGCCCATAACTACACATACCACATTGAAAAAGATATGCATTGTCCCCAATGCAAAAAAAATCTAAGCAAAATAAACCATAAGGGCTCAAAAAACATACTTGGGCGCCTAAGCGCTAGTGTCCTCCTTGGGTTGCCTCCTAAGCAGTGCCTGATTTATAGTCGCGGCACGACATAGATGGATTAAGTACTTAGGCTTCCTCAAGCTCCCATTCTTTCACCATTTTTATCTCCTCCACATTTCCAAGGTATGGCTTGACTCTTTGGTCATTTACCTTGAAGGTTCCTCCACTTCGTCTCTCCAACTCAATGTTCCCACGATCGAAGACATATGTTACTCGAAAGGTTACCATCTATCTGGATTTGAGCTTTTTGAGGAACAACTTCAATTTTGAATTGTAGAGCAACATCAAGTATCCTGGTGCGAATTAGCAGTTCACTATGCAACGGTCATGATGCAGCTTCATTCTCTGTTTATACAAGGCTGAGCTCTCATATACCTTCCATCAAAATGCATCAAGATCATTGAGTTGGCTCAGCCTAGAGTTTGCTATATCATTCCAATCCAGATATAACTTTTTCAGTGCCCACATTGCTTTATGCTCAATTTCCACAGGTAAGTGACATGGTTTCCCAAACACAAGTTGGAAGGGAGACATGCCTATAACAGTATTGAATGTTGTTTCGTATGCCTATAATGCGTCATCCAACTTCCATGACCCATCTGTATGACTTGAATTCACAATCTTGGATAAACTTTATTTAATTTCCCTATTATACACCTTCACCTTTCCGCTTTCTAAGGATGATTGCCCAAGGGGCGCCGAACCTTGAGAAGATGTTCTTTTTTAGAAATGCTATGACACTTTTTCCCTCATAGTTGGATAGAGCTACGACCTCAACCCACTTCGATACATAATCCACAACAACTAGGACATACTTGTTTCTATGGGAGCTAACAAAAGGACCCATGATATTTATCCCCCATACATCAAATAATTCAATCACCATATTGGGGTTTAGAGGGAGCTTATGTTTGCAGGAAATAGCACCTTCTATTTGGCACTGAAACAACTCCAAAAAGTATCCAAAAACGTGCCTCGAAATGCTTGAAATTGTAAATCTCATATATCTCAAAATTCATTTGCTATTTCAAAAATCTGAATTCATAATCAGGTGAAGAAGAGTCTAAGCCCAATTTAAGAGCAAAAGATTAGCAATTATGAAATTCCAAGAATGCAATTTCCAATGGCAAATTCGCGTCGCTCTGTGTAGAAAGTGGTCTGTTTTTTTAGTTGTATCCAAGGCTTCAATGTCTTGGGCCTAAGTGTTCGCAGACATGTTTTCACATATACTTAGTAAAATTTCACCTTCATATTACCCAAGACATTTCCCAATACTCACTCAAACACTTAGTCATATTTTCACTCCCCAAACTCAAGTCCCAAAACCTCGTCCTAAGCTAAGGTTCTCCCCCAAGTTTCTTCTTTAAGCTTCAAATTTCTATCTTCAATCTTCACTAAGTTCATCTCTAAGCTAAGGTATGTGGGCTTCTTTCATGGGTTCCTTTCACCCATGATACCCAAGCCTCCTTTTTCTTAAATTGCATGATTTAAAGATGATTTACAAATGGATCTTTTTATTATGAAATTCACAGGACACTATATTTTAGCTATGTAATGTTGTAACTATTTTTCTATGATTTGATCTATAAATCTTAAAGTCTTTTGTCTTCTCTCTAATTCACTTTACCAAGCTGAAAACACATTCTCTAAGGATTTTGAAGGTAATCCAGAATCTATAAGGAAAGGTAAGCAATTATAGTTGTGTATTTAGTATGATTTCTTCATAAAAAATAAGAAGTATATGATAGTATCTTATGCCGAAAATCTGCTGGAAATTTTGGACAACTTGTGTCTAGAAAGTTGCTGCACACTTGCCTTTTATTTTAGTGACTTCTATATTGTTTTGGGATGTATTATGAAGAGGATTTTATGTTTTGAACATGGTTTAAGTTATATATATATTGCTAGCATGGTTTCTTCATGAAAAATAAGAAGTATATGCTATTATGTTATGCTGGAAATTCTGGACAGTATTTGTCCTAAGTATTGTTGTGAACGTTTCTTGTTGTTCAAGAGGATTTTCTCTTAATTGGTTGGATGAATTATGAAGACTTATGATCTAACAATATATAGGTTGTTAGTCATGTGATTAAGCTGTGGAACCACTTTTACTGTCCACAAAGATGAGTTGTTATACAACGACGTAATTTCACTCTTAAAAGAAACTTGGGAGCTGAAAATTGTAATATGTTGTTCCACGACTTTTACCTATTTTGGGACTATTTTTGGACTATTTTAACACTAGTTTTATGTTTAAAAAATATTGGATATAATTTTGGTAAAGTTAAAATAAGTTTGGAAGTGTTACCTCGAAGTGTGGTGAAAGGATGTAACGTTATGCCGCTTGTTTGTATGTTGTGAAGAATTGTTATGTGTTACGTTTTGTGGGCTGTTTATAGGATGGTTAAGGGTCTGAAAATAAGATGTGCAAGACATGTACATAAGAAGGGTTGTTAGAAATACATTTTTAAGTGAAAAGGTTGATGAAATGCCTTTGCATCATTTATTGAAAGCTTATTGTCCGGATGATCGTTTTTATGATATTAGACTGCCTAGGAGTGTTGTGTTTCTGCTAATGCTAGTCTCATTGCTTAATATACTATGGTTAAAAATTTAAGGGAAACCACAACCACTCCAAGGTAGTAACGAGGTCATAGAATGAGGTTTGTAAGGTTACTTGATTTCGTATTATTTGGCATGAAACATAGATCCCTCAGTAAGTAAAGGCATTTATCTACTCCTACATGACAACCAGCCATATCTTCACTCTTTCACATATTCATATGCTCCTATATATAGTTACCTTCAATTGTACATACATACGTGGAT
>JAOTQR010073902.1:0-13116 GCA_025774065.1 Solanum ossicruentum | reverse complement strand
TTATGATTCAGTCTGATTGATTAGAGGTCTGTGGATACATGTGGGTATGGAGTATGGCCTGTGATGTGACGATATGTATATGATACTTCTGTTGGGCGGTTCTACCGCAGAGGTGACCTTGTCGGCCCGCATTTATTTATGTGTATATGTTTGCTATGTACTGGGCTTCTGTCTGCAGGTGCGATTAGTCCATAAAACAGAGGAAACTCTGCCGAAATTTCGATAGACTCCTTGACTGTAATAGTTAGTCTTGGGTTAGCGATTGTCGGGGTGCCTAATCGGCACTAGTCACGACCCCCGGATTGGGTTGTGACACCGTGATTTATTCCACAGGACGTAGGTTGATTTTATGGGTCAGATCCATTTTAAATATTGAAGTTACATGTTGTTACAAGAGCCATACACAATTTGACACCCATATGTGTTGTCCGTATGCTGAAGGTCAGAAAATATGCTAAATGCTGAAATTTTATCAGACAAGTCAAGTGACGAGACATAGATAAGATCGTGCCTTAAGAATCAGAGTTTTGAAAGTTTTCTTAAGAGTTATATAAATATGGTTAGTGATAAAAATTTTCAAATCAAATTGTTTAAATCTTTTTAAAAATCTTCATTTTGTATCTTGAAAGTAAGAAATCATTTATATATATGTAAATATCATTTTCCTATTAGATAGATTGTTTCCTTTTTCACTCCTTTTCCCATTTTAATATTTCATGAAATTTCTCCATAATATTGACTTGAAAAAAAAAAGAACAATTTTCTCCACCAAAAATCCCTCCAATAATCTTTTTTCCTTTGATAAATATTACTTACCCTTGATTGATTTTTTTCGGATTGACTCCCTCCCCAACGTCTCTTTTTTTTCTCCACCATCAACATAACCTTAAAAAACCTACATGTTCCTCGTGAGAAAATAAGTTATGGGGTAGCTATTAAAAAAGAGAGAGATAGAATTGAGAAAGGAGATGGAATTAGCCAAGTAAAAAAGAGAGTGTCACAATTGCCACTTCTTTCCATTGCCTTTCAATCCAAAATAACCCCTGCTTCCCTCTCGATTCAAAAAAATAAATAAATAGCAAGGATATCCAAATCGTGGTTCAACGTTCCGAGTAATACTCATAGTTTGCTGGAGTAATCTCGAGCTTGGAGTTCCATTCAAATATTGAAAATGTTATTCCCTATCAATGGTCTTATCTTAACTATGAACATTCTCTTATTCTTCAATTATTGTTTGTCATTGATATGGACATATTTGTTTGTTTTTTCTCTTTATCTATGAATGAAGTGTATCTCTGCATACCTTGTTGGTGATTAACTTTTGCTACTGTTTGATGTGTTTGTTTAGCTAGTTAAAAAAAATTATATTATTTTTTGTTACATTTGAGTGCACTTTTCTTTTTTCTTTTTGTGTTTTTTTTAATCACTGCTTAGTTCATGGCATAACCATTTATTCTCTTTGAAACTGTTTAATTATTTGATTTGTAATTTAAAGACATGAAACATTTTAAAGTGAGTTGAGTTATTCTCTTTAATAAGTTGAATAATTAGTTGTTGGTAGTGTTGTTGTTGTTGTTAGTAGATAGTGAAAAGTTATTTAAGAAGTTATTATGTCATCAATCTTTGGAATAAATAATATAAAAAATAGATTTTAAAAACCATTGGAATGTCGATATGTTCTTCTTTTTAAAATTTTATTCTTTAGATTCGTATATTTAATAGAAGAGTTGATTGGAGTTAGTTGGAATTGAGGATATATGATTTGCTTCAACTCGAATCTTCTTATGTGCTTAATTTGATATGCCTACTCATTTTTTTAAAATACACATCTTTAATTTAATTAAGAGGTTTTTTTAAGATCATTTTATCATCATTTTATTTTTCGTTTGAATAGTTAAATCTTAAGAATAATCATACTCTCATCTTTTTTTATTTTAATATTATTGTATATACACCCTAATGGAACTATGTCGCTTGGAGTTCCAACCATGACGAGTGATGGAGTCAAAGCACGAAGCAGAGCTTAGGTGGAATCGCCACCCCCAAGGAGGCCAAATACGTTTTGGGATATGATGATAATGGCGGGTTGGTGACTTCTCGATGAAGTATAAAGCTTTACCAAAATAAAGCAACATTACTCCCTCATTTCTTTTTTTTTAAAAAAAGGTATGTCCCTGTCACTCCCAAAGTCCTTGATGATGTTCACGCTCCAATAAGAAAGCAGTCGTTGTCAGCAAGTAAACTAACCGAGGTTAGGGTCGAATCCACAAGGAATATAGGCTTGACTACAAGACTTCACCACTAATCATTTCTATTATTTATGACTACAATCTCTAGGGGGGGGGGAGGGAGAGTTGTGATTCAAAAACAAAATAAAACTACCACTAACTATAACACGAAGAAACACTCAATTTTGGGGACAACTTGGTTATTGTATTCGCATGGTTCGTCGACTTGATTACCCTAGATAACATAACTAAAATTGGTGATTTTTATGCAGGACGATAACTTAGATTCTTCCAGCCCTCTTGTGAAGGTGAAGGTCAAATTTCACGATGGCGCTTGGTCGGCAACCATGGCGTGCCAACTAACCGTTACCTATTGTCCCAGTCAACCTCCCCTTGGTCAGGCTTGGTTGATTAGACGAGAACACATCAATCGAATTCTGTCATCTACTTCCCTTTTCCTATTCGTCACTATCATGGTCGGGATCGTGATAGTAGGCAGGGTTTGGTGTTGGTCACCACCAAACAACAATAATAATGAAGGGAAATAGATAATACATGGAAAACCCCAATCATGGAAATGCAAGAAACCTAGGTCAACTCAAGTCAACTACCCATGGTTCCCACAACTCCAAGTTATGGGTGCTTAGCTGCTCATGGCTAAGGTAAAATACACAAGAATGAAAATAATAGACATAGTTGAGAGTTTTACCAATACAATAAGATGTGAAGACACCACAAGTTGCAAATCCAAAAGCTTGATAGATATCCAAAGTGTATAGCACAAGATTTACAAACCCCAAAATGGATTTTCCAAGAGAATACAATAAACTAAAATGAAACCCTAAGAAATTATTGAGAGAATATTCAAGAGAAAAATTTCTAATTTGTATCTCAATCTGATGTCTCCCTTCTTTTTATGAAAACCTGACTTAAAGTATTTATAGTATGTACAAATAAACCTTAAAAAATATGTAAAAAAGACAGTTGGCAGCTGGTATGCCTCGCAGATATGACTCGTAGGGTGACCTACGAGTCATACTCGGGGTCTCATATCAGGTTCTTGACATCTTGGACTCCACTGGTACGAGCCATTGTTTGGGCGACGACTCGTATGTTCATCTCGTAGTCTTATTCTTCAGTTTTGGTCCAACATATTGGTTCTCTGATTGCTATGAGTCCACTTATACAAGTCATAGTGAGTATTATGACTCGTAAGATGTCCTCGTAGGAGTGACCTTCACTTGGTAGATTCCTGATTTTTGGTCTCTGTTTCTTGCTACGACACAACCTCGTTGCTTGAGTTAAGACTCGTAGGTGGGTCGTATGGCCTATGCTTCAGCAACATCTGCAAGTTTTCTGTAAAATCATGCCAACCTAACTTTTCTTCAAGATTAACACCAAAATACATCAAAACCATAAAATATTGCTTTAAGAACTCACAAAACCCCTTGTTTCAGGCACCAAATATGTTATATTTTAATAGCACATCAACACCCTCAACTTAGAATTATTGCTTTTCCTCAAACAACGACTCAATCTACGCAGACAAAGAGAAACACCTAGCAACTATACTAATGGCATGTATATGAACTCCTTTGATTTAGGTACCCAACTACTATTTTCAAAATAGGATTGCAAAGCTATTAAGCAAACAAGAACATAATGCGATATTTGGCAATCAAACTATGACAAGCTAAGGAGCATCAACCGTCCACAATCGCTGGTATAGTCATATGCTACTCAAGTAGTGCAAATTCCCTCACTGGAAAGAAGTCCCTCATACTCCCTCAAAAGCATTTAGAATTCAGAGACTGAGGAATCATTGTCACTCTCACAATTAAAATTCAAACATACTGACGAATACCATATTCTTGCCTATACACTCATCTTCTAGCTTGGTGATAAAGTGGAGTTGGATCACTTTAAGATTTATAGGCTTGCAACATAGGTTCAGGGTGCTTTGGTGTGGTATTTTGGGCAAATAGTGACTAAAAGCTATCCTAGAGCAATGTTTACCAACACTTTTTGCTTTCATAATCCAACCCTTTTTAATCACTTCATCCTTATTCTCCTGTTTTGAACTTTTCTCGAGTGCTTTCTTTCTCTTTTTCAGCTGTACGTCGATTTCAAACTCATTTTTTACTACTTTTTCTCAATTCAAGACACTTTTATTTTCTCTTTCTTCACTCGGTTCATGCTTTTTCATTTCTTTCTTTATTTCCCAACTAACAACCTTATTGTTATTACTTTACCGTAAGAAGGGTCACCCTCAACTTAAGCTTTTAGCGTCAGGTGAAGTACACAATATCTATGCCTCAAACCAGGGCCACCAACTATAGTCACCCTCAACTTAGGCCTTTGGCCTCAATCAAGGTTCACATGTTCAAGGATAGACTAGGGTCAATATCAAGATATTTCATCAAATAAGGTTAAATCAACAGAGTGTCAAGAAAGTAACGAGTGCATGAAAAGCTCAAAAATTTGGAACAAGGGATTTACTCACTTATTTGGTGAGTCATTTAGGATAAAAGTGGTTTCACTCAAAGAACAAGGGCATAAGATCCTTTCCATATCTACCACATCACCCAAACCAAAAATAGAGTAACAAGGAAAGTTCTGAGTCCATAAGGATGCATGAATACAGCAAAATAAGCTCACAACACACATGACATTTGCATCCACAGTCAAGTATAAACTCATAAGTCATGCTTGTTAATTCGAAAAAATGTGACTTTGACTTTCAAAAATCCAATTTCATACATAATTAATTTAAGTAAAAATCAAATTCTCGAAAATTAAAAGAGACGCCACCTAATTTTAAGGATAATTAGGAAACCCATAAAACATTTTAAAAAGACTTAACAAAAAAGATTGTTTAAAATACCAAAGAGAGAGGGTTCGGTTTCAATTTCTATCTTGAGAAGAAGCTATCACTTAAAATGGCTGCTAACATGCGGTTGACCGACGATTAGGAAATCTGACTTACTTTGAAAATTTGACTAAACTTAAGAAATTGACTAACTTAAAAAGAGTCGGCTAGATTTGAAAAATTGACTATCTTTGCAAAATTGACTAAGTTTGAAAATGGACTAAATTTGAAAATTTGACTAAGTCTTGGACAATTGACTAAGTTTTTCTGTATCGTGCCACTATATATACACTGTATATCAGTGTATACAACGCTTTTCGCCCTCAAACTCTTGATATCGGCATCCTCAACCTTAAACCAGCTTCCCTGGACCTACTTGTGTCTTCATGGCCTCGACAAATACAAGATAGGAGTCCCGGAAGACTTGGACGGACGCATAAGAGCAAAAGAAAATAGATTAGGGATCCAACAAAGTATTTAAAAAGCTAAAACTAAAACGCATTTAGTATAACAAGTAGCAAGTCTAGCACATTATATTTAGAGGCAACACAAAAACTCATTACCTTTAGAATTAAGAATCAACACATAAAAGACTCATTGTATTTGAAACTAAAAGTCATATAAAACTCATTAACTTGAGACTAAGAGCCAACACACGGACCCATTATCTTCGAAACTAAAAATCAACATACAAACCCATCAACTTGAAACTAAGGGAAAAAAAAATGCACAAAGTCATTGTCTTTGAAACCAAGAATCAACACATGAAACTCATTAACTTAAGAATCAACCCATAAACTCATTAACTTGAAACTAAAAATTAACACATAGATCCATGTCTTTGAAACCAAGAATCAACACATGAAACTCATTAACTTAAGAGTCAACCCATAAACTCATTAATTTGAAACTAAAAATTAACACATAGACCAATATCTTGGAGACTAAAATCAATATATGAAACTCATTAACCTAAAAATCAACCCATAAACTCATTAACTTGGAACTAAAATTTAACACATAGACCCATATCTTGGAGACTAAAATCAATATATGAAACTCATTAACTTAAGACCCCCAAAGGGAAACTAATGAGGAAAGAAATAAGGGAGCAACTTGATTCCAAGAGATGGCAATCACACCATTAATGAAATCAAGATACTAAGAAACTTTATATGTAATGGAAGCTAAAGAATCTTGATTGTGAGTGAAATCAAAATGAGCTTCCCATTAAACTTAGTTAAGACCAATGCTAAGGTTTATATCTATTTTCAACCTCTAGAAACCAAAGCCAGACAAGTTCCTGGTGCAGTGTTTTTCCATGAACAATGATGAAACAACTAACGCAGGATACATGAGATGCCATATCATAGATGGCTAAGGAATAAATGACAATAGGAACACCCAACAATAAGGAAATTTAATATTTAAATGACAAAGACCAACATCAGATCACTGAGACAACTATAGCAACTTCACAAATATACCACTATTATATCGAAAAGCTACGGATAAACAACTTTCTTCAGTTCACAGCAAAGGTTTCAACAATAACACAAGATTTTTCTAGAGTTTCACATATTTACGAATTGAACATCAAGAATATTACCTATTGTGGAGCAGCGAACTAGGAACGACAAGCTTTAACAAGTTCTACACCACCACCTGTAACTCTAGCTTTAATTAGCTAAAAGACTAGAATCCTCTTACGGTCGATGCTAGCGTTCTTAAAATTGAGGTTTCCTAGGAATTTGGACTATTTCTTCAACAAAATCTTGTGTATTAGTGGATTAAGAACCACCGCCCCAATAGTGAAAAATAAAGAATATATGGATTTTAGGGCTTTGAATCGGAGGGAAAAATCTGAAATCGAGACTCAAATCCCATATGAATTTCGAATCCACAGCCTATGAGGATAACCACGCATCTCAAATCATAGCCATTGATTTCGAATCAAGGATCATTGATGGGTCGACACACCGACATCTCATCATTTCCTCCAACGACTCGTGCACGATCGTATGAGGGTAAAGGAACAGAGGAACACATACGTATGGAGAAACGAAGGGGAACATTAGGGTTGGATTTGGCAATTTTTGGGTCGTTGGTTCAATGAAGGAGAAGGGGAAGGGAAGAGTGAGCGTGAGAGGAGAGAGGAAGAAGAAAAGGGAAAAAGCAAAGGGGCGCGTGGGGTTCACATGAGGGAATATATATTATACTGAAATATGAGGGATTTGGGTAGTGTAGGGACGTTATTTGGGCAAAAATTGGTCAGAAAAAGGGGATAAAAATGGAGCTAAAAATGGGTTTAAAGGGTAGGGGGATTTGATTTAAAAATCGGTCAATTTAATTATAATTTCAGTCAATTAAATATAGTCAAATTCAATTTGATTGACTAATTCGACTATACGATGAATTAATACAAATTAATTTAAGAGCTCTCAATATTATCAACTCGAAATAATTACATTAATTACAAAATAATAATTCTTCAAACAAAAATGTCATTTAATTGAGAAAATATCTTTTTTCATTTTTAAAAGATATTTATTTCAAATTCTCAAAATTAAAAGCTCAATAATTTAATTTGTATCGTGGAGGGTAAAAATTGGATGTCAACAGCGCTTTCAGTCTCAGCTTACATTCACAATATCAAAACAAACACTGCCATATACTAAAAAATATAGAATGCATCAGTAATCACAACCTCAAAAATTTTGAGGGTACCCAATTTTTCATCAAAAGTTTAAAGAATAGTTAAGAACTATATATGCCAACAGACAACATCACTAAGCATTTACAAATTATCTATACTTCCTAAAACATGCCGGTTCAACAAAAAATTAAACATCCACAAGGAAAAAGATGCGTGACAAGAAAATCTTAGGATCAAAAATAGGGGAAGTTATGGACTCTAGGCCATTCATACTTCACCTTAATCCATAACTTCCACCACCCCACTAAAATATGATACTTTGTCCTCAAAATAAAAACACATGACCAAAAAACAAGTATGATAACATAGAAATATATATACATACATTAAAAATCAAAAACCAACATTCACAATATAGGTAAAAACAACATCCAACATAAGAATATTTAAACACAACCAAAAACTAACATAATAAAAAGATTGTCTAAATAGAGAACAAAGTATCCAACATGACAAAATAAGAACTGAGGTCAAAAGAAGTCAAATATCGTGGTGCATCAAGCACCGGTCTCTGGTTGGTCTGTGGGGTCCTGGGGATGCCTCTCTTTTGTAGCAGTGTCGGAAGTACCCACTCCAGGTGGGGTGTGCTGCGCTCTTCTTTGTGAATAGCCGCCAACAAAAGCGACTCCTACACCACCTCCTCAGGTATGGGCTCCTCTTCTTGTGTCGCCTTCTTCGAGGTCGGCTCTGATCATCACTCTACTCAAGGGGCTGCTTCCCACGGGTGTCCGGATGGTCGGTGAGCCAATCAAATGCCTCATCACCTACAGGTGCTACCTATAAGGCTAGAACTAGGGCTGCCAACATCTGTAACAAGTCGACATTGAACTTGGACAACTTCTTAGTAACCGCACTTTCATCGGTAGGCCTAGCTCCCTCAAGCTTCTTATGGACTCTAGTACCAAATGCATCAATCAGGCATCTACCTCTTGGACTCTCTCATCAACTACATCTCTGGAAAATGCCCTCATCCTCCCCTCGGAGTCTCGAACAGTCTGATCAATCAATGGTCGGACCCGTGCTGACAACTCATGTAGCCTACCCTTTACTATTCCCATCTGTGTAATAAAGCCTGAAATGCAATAGTAAAGAAAAGAGGATCAACCTGTAAAGTAGATGTTGCAGGTGATGGAGTGTTAGAGGATGGTGTAGACTCGATCTCACTGCAGGATAGGCTTTGCAGTAGCAGAAGTAGTGTCGGTAGTAGCTGGAGGCAAATCTGGGATCTGAGGATCTATCGAGAATGGCTCTGGGAAAGTTGGAGGAGCTGCTCGTGGTAAGGCCACTAGATTCTCATCAGCCTTTATAAGGAAGGGATCTATTGTGCATGTAGCCTCTACATGAGGGTCCCAGTGAGGATCGATAGGAACACCTGCTGCACTGTATAGTCGATGGATCATAACTAGAAATGGCTGTTAGGTGCTCGTCCAAGCTGCAGCCTCGTGAATCTGCTTCGAAATAATCCGAGCCCAATCTATAGCATAAACAACTAGAATGTTGGCCAACAGTATGACTCTCTCGAGGGTGATCACATTATCCATGAAGGTTGGCCTAATACTCCAATGGATAATGGACCACCGAAACTTGGCCCAAAATGAGAGGTGTGCTTTAACTATAGGATCTGGTGGTTTGTGACCCACGTCGACTCGACACCCTCCTTGCAGAATTGACTAGCTATCCACTTTAGCAACTCTATCCTGGCCTCGATGACCTTCCTAGTCACCACTCTCCTTATTTTATCAATACGATTATCGTACTGTGCGGTAGACAGAGGCACTCTATAGGTAGGCCCAAATTGCATTCATTGGATCATCTGCTATGAGATATTAACTTTCCTCCCCAGGACCATCACTACCCGTAGCCTCGACTACTCAATTGACCTTTTGTTCCTTGGCAACCCCCAATAGAGTGTAGCAAGATACACCGCATAGAACTCATGGACTACATCAGGGGCATATTTTCCCAGCTGTCGTGTGGTCCACCATAGTCCGTGCTCATCTAATCCAGCATCCAATTCGGGTACTCTATCTAAGCTTGAGGAATTCAACTGAGACTCCTCATGAAATTGGCGGACCGGCTTGCCTTGCTCTTTAGGCTCCACGTGCTGGTCGTATATTTCTTTCATCCCTGGATACACCATCTACGGCCTATTGGGGGTTAGGACTGGACTTCCTCCTGTTGGGTTTGGAAGGTGCTCTCGGACTCTAACTCGGAGCCGAAATGTGAGGGAGTCATCTGTGGTAGGTGGCTATCTAACCCATCCCCATTACCCTGTTGTTCTTTCTCTTCAGACAGGAAAGAACTGCTAACTTCCATGGGTGTCTGCACTACAAGTGCCCGGTTCTGAGGTCTATTGGCTTCCGAGTCTACCCTGACTCTATGGACTTCCATAGAGCCCTCTGAATTCTCGGTCTCCGAGGATTCATCCATCAACCGCCATTAGAGAGTTTGAATTGCATGTTTATCTTTAGGGGCATTTTATCTGCAAACAAACCATAAAGCAACATGTAAGTTTAAGATGTTTGATCCATTAAAACACATAACAAAGAACAAGAAGCAAAAAATAAATCAAAAGTAAATATTGACTGATGCAACTACATGTTTGCAGGTGCGAGTGCAGTTACGACTCGTAGGGTGACCTACGAGGTATACCACCCAGTAGAAATAGTATACCTTTGTCACGCCCCAAAGTTCCATTAGGGCGGACTGGCACCCATCGTAGATAAGGCTCGGGAGAACCAACCTATATCTATGCATCTTCTATACATACTATAAGGGGTTTCTATGTTTGACATGCCTTTAAGAATATAAACAGTGATGACAAGACAAAAGGAAATGCATATGACTAGGCTATTGAGGCCCCAGTGTCTATAGTACAAGGCATGACATTACTTTCCTTTACATAGTCTACAAAGCCTCTAAATAAATAAAAATGTCTAATAAGGGTCAGGACAGGCCCCGCCTCAACAAACTGTGCAATAAAAACATGTAAGCCCTAGACATGTACAAAGCCCTAAAGCAACTTGGAACTTGGTGACAGCAGCTGAATATCCTGTACTCCTACTAGGGAGATCTACTACCACCTGTACCTGCAGCAGGAAATGCATGTCCCCCACAAGGGACGTTAGTACGAGATAATGTACTGGGTATGTAAGGTAGGATATACTATATATCAAGAAACAACTCAAATGAAACTCTACACTGGTGTAACATAAGAGACCACCTTTAGTTATATTGTGGGATCATGTACTTTATGTTCTTTATTTTACTTTATCTTTACTGTAAAATCTGTGCACAGCTGTAAAATAAATGACCAACTGATCAGTGGTGAAACTGTATAGGGTTCGTCCTTGGCTAGTCCAATGCACAAGCTCGTAACATGTCTTCAACCATTTGAATGGTGCATTGTGCTTGACCATCTGTTTGAGGGTGGAAAGCTGTACTCAAATTCACTTGTGTCCCTAAGCTCCTTTGGAAGGACTTCCAAAACTTTGCAGTGAATTGAGCCCCTCAATCAGATATAATGGAGATTGGGACTCCATGTAGCCTGACTATCTCTTTAAGGTAGAGCTTGGCTTACTCTTTAGCGGTATAATCACTCCTGACTGGCAAGAAGTGTGCTGACTTTGTGAGTCTATCAACTATTACCCATATGGAATCAAACTTCTGAGATGAGTGAGGCAGACCTGTAACAAAATCCATATTGATCATATCCCACTTCCAGGTTGGAAGCTCTATACACTGCATATAACCTCCTGGCTTTTGGTGTTCTACTTTCACTTATTAACAATTTCGACATTGAGCCACAAATTCTGCAAGGTCCTTCTTTATGCCTCCCCACCAAAACATTCCCTTCAGGTCATGGTATATCTTAGTCGATCCTGGGTGGATGGAATATCGGGAATGATGGGCTTCTTCCATTATCCTCTTTCTTAACCCATTGATAGCAGGCACACATAATCTATTTTGGCAGTAAAGTACTCCATTTTGTGCAAGGTCAAAGCCTTTTATTGTATCTTGACTTACCTTTTACTTAAGTTGTCGTAGAACAGGATCCTTGAACTATTTTTCTTTCACCTCTATTATTAATGAAGACTCTGTAGCATTCTGCACAATAACCCCTTCCTTTGGATTTTCAAGAAGGCGAACCCCCAAATTGGCTAGCTGACGTAGATCCTTAGTCAATTCTTATCTTACCATAGCTTGATCACCAATATTCATGATTGCCTTACGACTCAGAGCATCAGCTACTACATTTGCCTTCCCCTGATGGTATAGTATATCAACATCGTAATCCTTTATCAGTTCTAGCCATATTCACTGCCTTAAGTTTAGGTCTTTCTACTTAAAGATATACTGCAGGCTCTTATGGTCAGTATATATGTCAACGTGGACCCCATACAAATAGTGGCGCGATATTTTCAAGGCAAATACAACTGTTGCTAGCTCAAGATCATTTGTTGGATAGTTTTTCCTCATGTAGTCGTAGCTATCTGGATGCATAAGCAATTACCTTACCATGCTGTGTCAATACACATCCTAAGCCAGCCCCTGAAGCATCGAAATACACTGCATACCCCTCAATAACTTCCGAAAGTACTAGCACAGGTGCAGAAGTTAGCTTATTTTTCAGTTCCTGGAAACTCCTTTCACATGCATCATTCCATTGGAACTTAGTTGCCTTATGTGTCAACTTTGTTAGAGGTGCAAAAATAGAAGAAAAACCTTCAAAAAAATCTCCTGTAATAGTCTTACAAGACTAGGAAGCTTCGGATATCCGTGGGTGTTGTTGGTTTTGGCCAATCTTTCACAACTTCTATCTTTTGTGAATCAACCCTTATTCCCTCATCAGACACAATATGACCTAAGAATGCAACTGATTTTAGCCAAAATTTACATTTAGAAAACTTGGGATACAATTGTCGATCATGAAGAACCTGTAACGCCTATCGCAAGTAATCTGCGTGGTCCTCTTCTGATCTTGAATACACCAAAATGTCATCTATAAACACTATCACAAACACATCATAAAATGGCTGGAACACCCTGTTCATCAGATCCATAAAAACTGTGGGTGCATTTGTTAGCCCAAATGACATAACAAGAAATTCAAAGTGACCATAGCGCGTTCTGAAAGTTGTCTTGAGTATATCATGCTCCTTTACCCTCATATGGTGATAACCTAATCTAAAATCAATTTTTGAAAAGCATTTGACACCCTGTAATTGGTCAAATAAATCATCAATCCTGGGGAGGGGATATTTATTCTTAATTATCACCTTATTCAATTGTCGATAGTCGAT
>JAOTQR010073891.1:0-13117 GCA_025774065.1 Solanum ossicruentum | reverse complement strand
CTATGTTTTTGTTATGTTTGTCTTAGTACCTGTTTTTATTTGAGGACAAATTATCCTATTTTGGTGGGGTGTGGGAAGTTATGGATTAAGGTGAAGTCTGAGTAGCCTCAAGTTCATAACTTCCCCTATTTTTTGATCCCAAGGTTTTCTTGTCATGAGTCTTTTTCCTTGTGGATGTTTACTTTTCTGTTGAATCGACATGTTTAGGTAGTGTAGATAATGTGTAAATTCATAGTAGT
The DNA here is from genome assembly GCA_025774065.1 of Solanum ossicruentum. Classification (NCBI taxonomy): domain Eukaryota; kingdom Viridiplantae; phylum Streptophyta; class Magnoliopsida; order Solanales; family Solanaceae; genus Solanum; species Solanum ossicruentum. Next base: position 12,878 of record JAOTQR010073891.1, on the reverse strand, counting down.
GTTATCTGTCGGCATATACATAGTCTTTACTTGTGTTTTAAAGATTTGATGAAAAAATAGTACCCTCAAATTTTTTGAGATTACGGTTGTTGATGCATTCATACATTTTTTAGTATGTGGCAATGTTTGTTCTGATATTGTAAAGGTAAGCTGAGGCTGAAAGCATGACCTGTGAGTCTATACTTTATTGTGGGTGCAATGACATGTGTGTTGTATACTTATTTTGCTGCATTCATGCATCTTGTATAGACTCAGAACTTGCCTTAGTACTCTAAGATTTATTTAGTGATTTGTTGATATGGAAAGGATCTTAGGCCTTTGTTCTTTGAGTGAACCCACTTTTAGCCTAAAATGACTATCATGATCCAAGCCTAGGGCCTAGAAGTGACACGATGAATGGTGAACCCGAAGGGACCCAAAATAAGCCTCTTAGCATGTCCTCACCTATCCTTGGCTGCGGAAGCATAAAAAAACATATTCAATTAAAGTAAGGGCAAGGGTACTAAGGGAAACTTGCATAAACATCAAAGTCAAAAGTCAAGAAATCAAGCTCACATATAGTACACACCTTGTCCAACATACACCTCTAAAACACAGAAAGAGTGGGGGCCAGGACATAGTAACCGGGCTCACCCTCTTAGTCAAATATAACATAAGGTAGTGTCTCAATATATAGATAGTAGGGGAAATACATAACCAAGATCCCCGAAATGGAGGACTCACCACAAGCTTGGAGTAGCACCGTCTAACCACGTGGAGGAGGAGGATGATAAACTTGGCCACCGGTTCCTACATTGTGATATCATGTAGGCAAGAGTATGCATTAGTACATTTGAATGTATAAAGTATGTGGGATGCAATGCAACAATAGATAGGTATCATAATCCAAAATGCAAAATGATAGGCAATAGACATAGTATAGCAATATGGAATATATGATCAATGCATAAGTAAAACATGCTAGGTAAATCATGCTCATATAGAATATCGTATGTAAAGATGAGACTAAGCTAGCTCTCCAAGATACAAAACCCCTCGGTAGGTTGGTGATGATCGCACCCATCACCCTAGTGAATGAGAAATAAACCCCTCATTTAGGTTGATGATGATCGCACCCATCACCCTAGTGAATGAGTATAAAACTCCATCCGGTTGGTGATGATCGCAACCATCATCCTAGTGAATGTGTATAAACCTCCATCCTATTACCCAGCTCTTTTCCCCCTGGTTTGGCATGGTTTGTGCAACACTTTATATAGGATTTATCATAAGCTTTAATGCAATACCTCATATAGCAATAATCATGTTCATAAGTTCATTTCATCATCATACAATCATCATATAATCATTCATATCATATCTCATGCTCTGGACCTTCAATTCCTCAAGAAACCATAACCGGACATTATATCAAACACCTTGGGGGTGTGTAATGGGGATAAAAGAGCATGGAATTTATAGATGAAATCATACAATAAAATCAGTGGTAAAACCTTTAATCAACACCTTGCAACACCCCCAAGACATTCATATCAAAACTTCTCATCAAATCCAACATTTGTTCCAAGATTTGAAGCTCAAAACATGCTGAAACAACCATACTTTCATGTACTAAAATCACTATGCAGTAAATTTCTCAATATACAAGACCCACATGAAAAATCAACTTCAAATCATACAGTATTAAGTAAAAGAGGGTTTAGGCATCATAGGTGGAAGGACCCAATGGTTCAACACCATATAACTTAGCCTTGGAGAAGTTCTTGGTGAAGGTTGACAATGGAGACTTGAAGCATGAAGAGAATCCTTAAATCTGGATGAGGGTTTTGGGACTTGGTTTTTGCGAGTAAAATAATACTAAGTGTGGGAATGGATTTTCTGAAATGTTTAGAGTGATATAAGAGTAAAATAATTCTAGAGCATAAGTGAACACATGCTTGGGAAATTTGGTCCCAACATGTAGAAAAAATATTGATGCTAAAAAAAGTAGTGCCTAGATACACATCTTCACGTTGCCTCAAATTACACTGCTCTGCGTCACTTTCGTGCATTTTCATAAATTGATTTATTTGCTCTAGAGTCAAGGTTAGACCCTTATCACCCTAATTTGGACCCCCTAAACAAGAGTATGAAGTCAGATTTTATAAAAACAAAACATATTTTTAGATATAAAGAAATAAACATTTTGGGCATTCCGAGGCACATTCTTGGGCACTTTTTGGGGTCGTTTCAATGACCCACCAAATAAGTGAATGAATCCCTTGTTCCAAATTTTTGAGTTTCTCATGTACTCATTCTTTCTTGACATCTTGCTAGCTTAACCTTGATTGATGAAATACCTTGATATTGGCCCGGGTCTATCCTTGGACATGTGAACCTTAATTGAGGCTAAAATCCTAAGTTGTGGGTGGCTACAAGTTGTGGCCCTGGTGTGAGGAGTAGATATTGTGTACCTCACCTCAGGCTAAAAGCCTAAGTTGAAAGTGGTCATTATTGTGGTAAAATAATGACAATGGGGTAGTTAGTTGGGAAATAAAGAAAGAAATGAAAAAGCATGAGCTGAGTGAAGAAGAAGAAAAAGAAAAAGAAAAGTGCCTTGAATTTAGAAAAAGTAGCAAGAATTGAGTTCAAAAATAAGGCACAACTGAAAATAGTAAGAAATTCTTGAGAAAAGTTCAAAACAGGAGAATAAGGGTGGATTTATTGAAAAAAGTTAGGTTATGAAAGCGAAAAGTGTTAGTAAACATGGTTCAAGGATAGCGTTTAGTCACTACTTGCCTAAAATGTCATACCAAGCCCCATGAACCTATGTTACAAGCCCATAAGTCCTAAAGTGATCCAAATCCACTCTATCACCAAGCAAGAAGATGAGTATTGAGGCAAGCTTATGGTGTTAGGAAGTATACATGAATTTTAATTATAAGAATAAGAATGTTTCCTCAGTCCCTGAATTCTGAATGCTTTTTGAGTTAGTATAAGGGACTTCTTTCCAGTGAGGGCATTTGTACTACTTGAGTAGCAAATGACTATACTAGCGATTGTGGATGATTAATGCTCCTTAGCTTGTCATAGTTGGATTGCCAAGTATCTCATTATGTTCTGGTTTTGCTTAATAACCTTGCAATCTTGTTTTACAAATGGCAGTTGGATACCTAAATCAAAAAGAGTTGTTGTAAATGTCATTAATGTAGTTGCTATGTATTTCTCATTGTCTGCTTAGATTGAGTCACCGCTTGAGGACAAGCAACAATTCTAAGTTGAGGGTATTGATGTGATGTCAAAATATAGCACATTTGATAACTAAAACAAGGGATTTTTGTGAGTTCATAATGCAACTCTTCTGGTTTTATGTGTTTTGTGTTGTTTTTGTAGAAAAGTTAGGTTGGCATGATTTTTGAAGAAAAGTTACAGATTTTGCTAAATCATAGGACATATGAGCTAACCTATGAGTCCTAGCCCAAGGTACAAGTCATACGGTGTGTCACGGCAAGAATTGGAGGCCAAAACTTTAGAAATCTGCTAAGTAAAGGTCACCCCTACGAGGCCATCCTACAAGTTGTAGTTCTCACCATGACTCGTATAGGTGGACTCATAGCAGGAATCATAGAGCCAACATGTTGGACTAAAACCTGAAGGCCAGTACTACTACAGGTATATACGAGTTGTAGCTCAAGCACTTACTCGTAACTGTGGGTCTTACCAATTCAGTCCAAGAAGCCAAGAACCTTATATGAGATCCCAACTACGACTCATAGTTCATCTTACAAGTCGTACCTGCAAGGTGTAATAGTTGCCAGCTGTCTTTTTTTGTGTTATTTTTATGGTTTATTTGTAAACACTATAAATACATTTAGTTTGGTTTTTAGAAGGAGATTCTAGATTTTTTAGGATAGAACTTGCCTTTGAATATTCTCCCGAGAATATTTTAGGGTTTTAGATTAGTTTATTATTTTCTCTTGGAAAACCTATTTTGGGGATTGCAAATCTTGCTTTATACTTATTGTTGATCAATCAAGCTTTTGGATTTGCAACTTGTGGTGTCTACAATCTTCATTGTGTTTGGTAAAACTCTCAACTATGTCATTTATTTGCATTTTTGCTTGTGTTGCCTTAGCCATGAGTAGCTAATCACCCACAAATTGGGGTTGTGGGAATCACGGGTAGTTAATTTGAAATAACCTAGGTTTGTTGCATTTCTACGATTAGGGTTTGCATGTATTGTCTATTTCTCTTCATTATGATTGTGTTTTGGTGGTGGCCAACACCAAACCCCGCCTACTATCACTAGCTCGACCAAGGTAGTGACGAATTGGAAAAGGGAAGTAGATGACAGGATTCAATTGATGTATTCTCGTTTAATCATCCAAGCCTGACCAAGGGGTGGTTGACTGGGACAATAGTAACAGTTAGTTGGCACGCCATGGTGGTTGACAAAGCGCCATGGTGAAATTCGACCTTCACCTTCACAAGAGGGTTGGAAGAACCTAACTTACCATCCTGCATGCGAATTTCCAATTGCAGTTATGTTACCTAGGGTAATCGAGTTAATGAACCATGAACATAATTCCCAAGTTGTCCCCAAAATTGAGTGTTTCCTCTCGTCATAGTTTAGTGTTTATTTTTACTTTGTTTTTGAATCACAAAAAGCCCCCCATTTAGAGATTTTAGTTATTTATGCTTGAAATAATTTGTAGTAGATTCCTATAGTCAAGCCCCGTATTTCCTGTGGATTCGACCTTAACCTTAGGTTAGGTTAATTGTTGAAAGTGACTGCTTTCTTATTGAGCATGAACATCATCAGGGCCTAGCCCATCATGGATTTGTCCTTTTGGCCTCACCCTAAAATGCGCCTCACAGTATATATACCAGTCCTTTTACTTATATACTTAACATCTCTCCTGTGTTTGACAGATATGGGACATCTCATCTCAAGATAGGTTATTACACAATCCATCTCAATAAAGAGGCCTTTCAAACTATATCTCTCATAATAGCACGATCCTTTGCCATCTCCAATTTGTAGTCGAACTCCGCAATAGTCATGAGGGCTAAGTAATCGGGACCCAATAAGAATGTATGGATAGTGGTCTATGATAAATGGATAGAAACACCTCGTACTAATGTTCGGGTCAGTCTAGGATGAGAAATAGGCTTAGCCTTCGTTAGCGTAGCCTCTACCACTGCATTAGCATAAGATGCATAGAACTCATGAACTACCACTGGGGAATGCTTCCTTAATTGTATTGCTAGCTAATCAAGCCTGTATTGAGCTATAGTGTCATGGAGGATCGACATACCATCGAAATTGAATGACAGTATTCAGGGCTCCTCATATATGGTCAGGGTGTGCCGGCCTATATTGTCCTACTGGAAGTCCTCTATGTAGATATCCACCATATCCTTGACATACCAGCATCTAGGTTATCCGACTATATGTACAGGTACGTTGATAGATTTGCCTAAGTCCTTAGACTCTGAACCTAACTCATCATCGAAGCCTGAGCCATCTTTATCGAGGAAGCCTGAGTAGGACTCCTCCTCGGAGTCTGTCATCTGTATAGAGCTGCTTCTAAATGAGTCTCCCTCCTTAGACTAGCTAGTGGTTGGTCCATTACTAACTGCCTAGATATTTTTCGAGTTTAATGTGGCTCAATGCCCTCATCTGAACAAACATGGAGCTTCTCTACCGAGCCACTGGCCTCTGACTCCATTGGCTCATCACAGAATCTATCATGGGAGGCCTAAATATCATGTCGTCGTGGTTGGGGACCTATGATATCTGCAAAACCATAATATAAGCACACATGAGTCTAAGGAAGTGCAAAAAGAAAAAAAAAAACTTAACCAAAATTAGACACAGAAGAAACTATGAAGGCTCACCTACAAGTCATAGAAGGTCTTCGTAGAAATGAGGGAATAGTAATTTAAGCTACTAAAAAGGCAACTACGAACTCATTTATGACCTATAGTTTGAACCACAAGTCATAAGCTAGCTTATAGTTATAGAGCTAGACAAATATTCTACAGGTGTTAAACATTATAAACAATATGTACAAATCATAGTTGGAATGATGACATAAGAAACAAGTTCATCTTGTTAACTTTGGGATTTCAAAGTTGTTGAACCCTTTTTATAAGGGGAAATTATAGTCTGTGAATGAAATCACAGGCTGTAAAAGACCCTCTTAAGTTTGAGTATACAACAGTTTAAATTCCTAAGTCAAAACTCATTTTCAACACGCATATTCCAATACAAAAATTCAGCTAATAGCCCAGTCAAGGAAGAATGTAAATAGCCATAAAAGTACATAGACTTTTTCATAACAATAGAGTATACAAAATTAAATCAAATTGAGATCCATTGACAAGCCAAAACTATCCTAAATTATCAACAGGCATCCCAACAAGATCTTTCCGGCATTCCTCCCGAAAGGGAAATTAATTTTGGCATAGATCTCCTTCCTGATATTGGACCTATCTCTATTCCACCCTATATGATGGAACCGCTAGAGTTGAAAGAACTTCAGGATCAATTGAAAGATTTATTAGAGAAGGGCTTTATTAAGCATAGCAAGTCTTCTTGTGATGCTCCCTTTCTATTTGTTAGGAAGAAGGACAGTTCACTCCGAATGTGCATTACCTATCGTCAACTCAACAAAGTACTGTTAATAATAAGTACCCACTTTTGAGGATATATGATTTATTTGATCAACTACAAGATGCTAGACATTTTTCAAAGATCTACCTTTATCCCATGAATCATCAATTACGAGTTAGGGAATGTGATATTCCTAACATGGCTTTTAGGACAAGGTGTAGGCACTTCGAATTCATGGTAATATTTTTTGGGTGGACAAATGCACCAACAATCTTTATGGATCTTATGAATAGGGTTTTCAAACCCTACATTGGCCTCTTTGTTGTGGTCTTTATTGATTACATACTAGTCTACCCCAAAATGAGAAGGAACATGAGAAACATTTGAGAGTGGTCCTTCAAACTTTGAGTGAGGAGAAATTGTATGCCAAATTCAACAAGTGTGAATTCTAGATGAAAGAGGTATCTTTTCTTGTCCATATGATATATGATAAAGGTATATTGTTGACCAAAAGAAAACTGAGGTGGTTCGAATCTAGCCAAGACCCTTAACTCTATTTGACATAAGGAGTTTCTTGGGTTTGGCAGGTTACTACTGACAGTTTGTAGAAGCTTTTTCTTCAATAGCATCCTCTTTGACAAAATTGACCTAGAAGAAGGCTAAGTTTATGTGATTTGATGAATGTGAGAAGAGTTTCCGAACTTTAAAAGATAAGTTCACTTCGACTCCGATCTTGACTCTTCCAAATGGTTTGGATGGTTTTGTTGTATATTTTGATGCATCTAGGGTTGGGTTTGGGTTGTGTGTTGATGCAGAATTGTAAGATTATAGCCTGTGCTTCTAGACAGTTGAAGGTGAATGAGTGCAATTATCCAACTCGTGACCTTGAACTGGGCGTTATGGTATTTGCCCTTAAGATTTGGCGACATTATCTCTATGGGGTTCATACTGATGTGTTTACTGACCACAAGAAATTGCAATATATGTTGACTCAAAAGGATTAAATATGAGGTAATGGAGATGTCTTGAACTTATGAAAGATTATGACATAAGTGTTCACTGTCATCTCGAGAAGGCCAATATGGTGCCTGATGCTTCGAATAGGATGGCCATGGGTAGTGTAAGTCATGTTGAGGGTGAAAAGAAAGAGTTGGTAAAAGTGGTTCACCAATTGGCTATATTGGGTGTTAGGTTGAATGGCACTAGTGATAGTGGTGTGTTTGTTCCTGATGTGCCTCTATCTTCCTTGGTTATTGATATGAATCCAAGAAACACCTTCATCCTGACTTAGTTGAATTGAAGAAGTTAGTGGAAGAGAAGAAAGTAGAGGTCTTCTCATAAGGGAGAGATAGTGTTCATAGATACCAAGGTCAGTTGTGTGTACCAGATATAGATGGGTTAAGAACTTTGATTTTGCAAGAAGCCCACAACTATTCTCATTCCATTCATCCGAGTTCCAAAATATTGTATCGTGATTTGAAAGAAGTATATTGGCGGGATGGTATGAAAAGGGACTTAGCCAAGTTTATGGCCGAGTGTCCAAATCGTCAACAAGACAAAGCTAGCATCAAAGGCCCAGTGGCCTAGCTTAATATATTAAAATCCCAACTTGGAAGTGGGAGTAAATCAATATGGACTTCATTGTTGGGTTGCCTCGCGCTTGGAAGAAATTTGATTCTATTTGGATGATTGTGGATCATATGATCAAATTGGCTCATTTCATATTAGTAATGTAAGGACCTGAACTTTGTACGACTTCAACGAAGCATGGAAATTTGGTTCTAAAATGTTATAGACCAAGGTGATATCATATGGTAGCCTACACGGTCCGTGTAGGGCTCTACGGACCGTATAGAACTTCACTGGAGTGGCCCTTGGCCTATGGAGTATGTTTGGCCCTTAAGAGTAGAGTTTTAAACTAAGGCACACTATACTTGGACCCCTCATGGTCCGTGTGATACTTCACGGACCATGTGGTGGGCAGTGTGGTTGTCATGACCCAAGCCTAGGGCCTAGACATGACACGGGGAATGAGAAGTCTGAATATAACCCAAACAAGCCTCTTAATTGTAACATGCACACATCCTAGGTTACAGAAGCAAAATTAAGAAATAATAAGAGTCAAGTAATGAAAAGGGAAAACGGGACTAAGGGAAGTCTTTGATAATCATAAAAGCATAAAAGCTTCAAGCTCATAGCATATACAAAACATAGTATCCAACAACACCTCTAACTTAGAATAGAGCGGGGGCCAAGACAATTCCTGGGCACACCCTCATGATAACAAGTGTTCAACATAAAGAAAAAGTCTTATCATAGCATGAAATATAGTAGATATTTTCCTTGGAGTTGAGAACGCACCAAAAGCTTTCTTGGAGAATCAAATTAGACACATGGAGGAGGATGATCAACAGGAGCTTCAGTCCATACATAGTAATATCATGCAAGAATAGAATATGTGTTAGCACATTTGAATGTACTAAGTATGTGGGATGTAATGCAATAAAGACATAAGCCAATATAATCAAAATGCATAAGCATAATCAATGGATATATAATCTCAATATGACATGTATGATCAATGCTTGTAATAAAATATGCTTGTAAGACATTCAACTTGCATAATACATCATACATATGTGGGAAGAGACCTCAAGCGACATAGACCAAGTAGCTATAACTTAGACTCCAAGGCATGACACCCCCTAGATTCAGGTGATCGGGCATGACACCTCCTGGTGAAGTGTGATCTACTTGCCAAGGCAAACCAAACATGATAAAATGAACTACATGGATCCACAAGTATAGCAAGCATAATATTCATAATCCTATGGTGGCACATAGTTTAGAGACTAAAGACTTTATATAAGGACCCCTTGAGTCGAGCCCCCATCTTAAGCCTCAATCGTTGCTAAGTCAAATCTCACGGAATACTTGAAATAATCATACTTTAATAATATCATGAGTAACTTTTGAGAGATATGATAACTTGACATGACTGGCTCATAAACATGTTTGACCTCTACTAGTGAGCCTAACTTAATCATGAGATTAGATCATAATCATACATGAATGCTTGCTTAACATGAATGGCTCACAAGAGGTAAAACCCTTGAAATAGGGCTTAACTTGATACTTGTAAAATCATAGATACTTTTTATGAATTCAATACATGCTTGAAATACCATTATCATCGTGAAGTCAATTGGCTTGTAAATCATGTAAACAACTTTAGAATTCTTGTCATATAATTTCATCGAACATATGGTGGGTTCATGATACTTGTTCAAAATCATGTAATTCAAGAGTGAAACACGGTGAGTATACTCAATGCAAACTAATCCACCAATATTATAGTAAAACCTCATTTTGGGTTTCTTGAATTCCATCACAAAAGCTCATAATAGCTCATAGTTTCATAGCTCAAATCATACATAGGCTTAATACACAAAACAAATTCATGGAATAAGCTTGAAATAGATGTTCATGCATAATAATTCAACACTTGATAAAACCCCAACATAATTTATGTTCATATTTCTTAATAAGATATACCCATAAGTAATATAACTTAAAATCATGCAATTTCCATAAAAAGAGAAGGTTGGGCTTCATGGGTGAAAGGACCCATGGATGAATACCCACATATCTTAAACATTGAATCATTTGAGACGAACTTGAAGGATACTTGAAGCTTAAGATGGGTTCTAGAGTTCCAAAATTTAGCTTGAAATCCTTGAATTTGAATGAGAGATTTGATGAAGTTTTGGAGAGGTTTTAGAGAGCGTTTAGTGAGTTATAGAGTTGAAAAAAATGGCTAAGTATGGGAGATTTCACATTTAAATGGGCACGGGGATATGAAGCCAATGTCCTTGGATGAAATAAGAGAACCAAGAAAAATATTACACTAGTCCGTGCCACAGGCGCGACATGGACCAGATGCGGAGATCAAACAACACTAGTACCTGCCCCAGGCGCGTCGAGGTCTGGGCGCAGACAGACATTGGAATTCAAAAAATTAGCAAAAAATATGTTTTTCTACAGGTCTTCTAAAATCCAAGTTATAACCATTTCCCACTCAACATTGCCCCCTGATCGAGAATATGAAGTCGGATTTTCGAAATTATGTATGAATTTTGAGATATATGAAAATTATGATTATGGGGCATTTTAAAGCACATTAGAATCTCCCCCATATGAACATTCTTCCTTGAATGTCAAAGCAACAAGCTTAAGAGAAGTAAACATGAAGATTTCATCCTGAAATAAATGCAATAAATGAACTTAAACATCATCTTTTAAAAAGTCTCAACATAAATGTCAAAAATCACCATAAATTTGTTACCATAAACATGAATACATGCAAGATGACAAGAGGGATGAAACTTAAGCCTTGAAATCATAGATGGGACTTAAGTTATTATCTTCAACTAGAGTATAGGGGAAGAGATATGGGAATCTCTTTTTCATGTTCACTTTCAACTTGTTGGTTCCTCCAAAGGACCTTGACGGATGCTTCATCTTTGTTTCTCAACCTCTTCACATGTCAATCAAATATCTATGTGGGACCTCCTCATAGGTTAAATTATCTTTCACAACACCCACAACCTCTAAGGGACCTATAGCACTTGGGTCACCCACACACTTCCTCGACATAGACACATCTAAGATCGGATGAACATATTCATCTCAATAGGCAACTCAAGTTTATACGTAACCTTGCCAAACCTCCTCAAAATTCTATAATGTCCTATAAACCTTGGGCTTAATGTCCCTTTCTTGCAAAACTATACCACACCCTTCATAGGTGAGACCTTCAAGTAAACCCTATCATAACTTTAAACTAAAGATCTCTTCTTCTCACATCGGAGTATACACCAACTTAAAACTTAAGATCTCTTCTTCTCACATTGGAGTAGAACTTTTTTCTACTTTGGGCCGTCTTCAACCTCTCCCTTATCAACCTCACCTTTTCCAAGGCTTCCATAACCAAATCCCGACCTAGGAATGCCATCTCCTCAATATCAAACCACCCAACCGAGGATCTAAAATGCCTACCATATAAAGCTTCAAAGGAGCCATGCTAATACTAGAGGTGTAGCTATGGTAAACTCAATAACTGGAAGATGTTCATCCCAACTACCCTTGAATTCCAAAACACAAGCTCTACACATATCCTCAAGAGTTTGGAAAGTTCTCTTGGCTTGGTCATTCGCTTGAGGATGAAAAGTTGTACTAAGCTTGACCTGGGTACCAAGACCCTTTTAGAAGGATCTCCAAAAATAAGAAGTGAATTGAGCAACACGATCCAAAATGATACACAAGGGTACCCCATGCAATCTAACCAACTCATGAATATACAACTTGGCATAATTTTTAGCACCATAAGAGGTTTTGACTGGTAGAAAATGAACTGACTTTGTCATCCTATTAATAATAACCCAAAGAAAATCAATGTGTTTCCTAGTTGTAGGAAACCTAACCACAAAATCCATGTTGACTGTCACGACCCAAGCCTAGGGTATAACACCCCACATTTTACATGTACTAATGTTGTGTGAAATAAATCATGATATGGATTGGTCAAATTAGTGTCAATTCTTGAAAGTGCTTGATTCTTGTGTTAACGGGCGATATGGGCATCTAACGCTTAAGAGGGTCGAGTGTATATGTGTTTCATGTTAAATTGAGGATATCACAACCCTAAAGAAAGTAAGAGAATTAAGGTGTTTGTATGAATTAATTATCTAGTAGGTGAGTCACCTACTTGCTTAGCTTGAATTTGCTAGCTAAACGTAGACGAGGTTCGACATCAAAATTTTCTAAGTTCGATGATGAATAAAATCAGTTTTAAGGGTGTAATTTTATTCCATGTTTTAACATCCTAAATGGACCTTATTTTCAGTCCAAGAAGAATGTAAGAAGAGCCCAAGTGTAACACAAACCACTTGGCTATGTGGGCCAAAAATGGATTAAGAGGAAAGCTGGAGTGACACCCATTTAGGCCCAAGTAAGAGGCCTAAGTTGCTACCTCACAAGCTAGATAATATGTGGTCTTACATGGTCAAAAGGCACAAGGGAAGTCGTCCAAATGAGGCCTTTAAATAGGGGTTATAAGTAGCAAAACTTTCATCCACTCTTACAGTTAGAAAATTTTCATTTTCAGCTTTCCCAATTCTCTCTCTGAACTTTTCTCAACCTGGCAAAGCAGCAGCCAAACGAATCTTTTAAAGTTCTTAAGGAGTTCCTCAACCTTGAAGATAAAGGTAAGTGATTACAA